>KV750579.1:0-28960 GCA_001692915.1 Glonium stellatum
TAATCTATATACGTAATCTATATACGATCGTCATTTCCTATGATATTGTATCATAAACTTATTCAGATTGACGTCATCAATATAGCATTCTCCAACCAGGTAATCCATACCGTTATGCCCACTGTCACCAATAGCGAAGGGAAGCTGTGCTCGAGGAAATAGAACGACAGCGTCGCCTACTTTGATACTTGCTGGAGCGAGCCTAAAGTACCCTTTCTCCGTTATCAGATATCTCCTGCCACGGCAAAATTGATTAAGACGTTGGCGAAACAAAGTGCGCTTGAGAATTGCGCAAGCATCGTCGCGACCAAGCTGTTCTCTGATCTCGTGGAGAGAATGGTAGCCCCAGCCTGAAGTAAAATCGTTCCGAATGAAAGCTTCGAGGGGAGAGGTGCAACGTTGTGTTGCAAGCGATATCCACCTCTTCAAAATGTCGTATCCAGCCTCTAATTGAGGGTGTAGTTGGCGTCTATGCGAGAAGCTATCCTATCTGTCTCCAACTCCACTGCCAGCCCAAGGAGTGCATATATTTTATCACGCGGGTCTGTGGCTGAATAGGATCTGAACAACTCAGCAAGCTCTAGCAGATCTTTTGGTAAGTAGGCTAAAGCTCGTGGTGGGCCGGCTAGCTTAGCTTGTTGCCGTGGACAGACGGACGACTATCCATTCTGACCTTTGATGGCGAACCTTTGACCAACGAATTCGCCGGATTGCGATAGAACGGATGAACCTGGCTTTGATTCTGAATCTGGAACCATTCGCCCTTGAATTTCTCTCCGCAAACGGTCGATTGCGAGGATAGCGTCGTACCGTAACTTGCGTGATATGGGAGTGGTCTTGTACGTAGTATATCTCAGCAATGTTAACCAAGACTCTCCACTTGATAGATACTTCACCGCCCAAAACAGTCACTTCTCTAGAGAATGCGACCTCTTGAATAACCCATACTCTCTGGAACTATAGTTGATCGAAAATTCCCAATATGTTCGTATATAATTCGGCTCTATATTCATGTTTGAATGCTGAATCTATGTAGATATCAAGGACGTTTTGCTGATACTTAATTTCTGTAAGATGCTGTACCGCCTCTTTACTCTCTCCAAGCCAGATTAATACTCTGCGTGCATGCCAGTATATATCCTTCACAAGTTGAACCTGATGCCCGCGCTCTACTAAATTGTCCTGGTCGATGCAGATTGCGTCTACCCATAGCGTGCGGCAAAATCTAGGATATTTTGGCATCTTCTGTCGAAGGCTAGAGAGAGCTGATACGAGATTTGGTGTCGCTAAGATCTCGCGGTCGTTACAATATATCGGAACCGTCCGGTCTCCACCCCATACATAGGATAACGCCTCGTAGGAGAAGAAGGAATCAGGTACATGACATCGTTCAAAGGATATGCGGATAATGTCACATCGAATAAGGCCATCATCTTCCTCAGGATTTGGTGGTAGGAGTTATAAAAGACGGATCTCGCTAGGCTCAAGTGGCTGGTATAGATAGCGAGATGAAGACATGAAGTATTCACTTAGAAGCATGGGCTGATTATTCTTAGCAACTCAATTTTCCTTTAGAATGATATAAGAACAGGAAGGTGAGGATATTTAATCGCTGACTGGTGTTTCTGATCGGATCCGCTACGCCAGTGTGTAAACTATGTACGCGCATTAGAGAGCATACTGTGGTGGCTGAGCAGTGCACACCGTGGTGGCTAAGTAGTGCATACCGTGGTGGCTTGAGCGGTAAAACCCGGCCCAATGGCAAGCTTTCTTATCACACCATAAAATCAGTAATTTCTTTTGGTGTATTGAGACTCGAGCCTAGGGCCTCGAACAAACAAATCTTAGTCAACCGACTCAGGCTTGATCAGGAAAGGCATAGTTGCAGAGGCGCAGATGGAGACGTAGGTAGAAACGTGGCTGAAATCGGCTGTCAAATGCGTTTAAATTAGCTGTTCATTCCGGCTAAATCAGCTATTGATCACAGCTAACTATTTATCTACTTGGCGTGAAGTGTACGTTAGTAAAAGACAGGTGAATTTTTTACTAGTCTGCTTGGAAAGGATCTGGGAAGTATCCTGAGTTAGTTTTCACAATAGCTAGTAATTCTATCACTTATGTTTGGTGGTCAAATACCTTCTATATTTTCCAAGGTTCAGAGTCATGGACTAGGTATTGAGACAAGTTCTAGGGTACCTCTGTATATTTGCCCTGTTCTATATCCCAGCCTATTTGCTTAATTTCTCTGCCCACCCTAGGTGTTGTTCATGATTAAGAGTATTTCTTTATCAGACTGGTGGAGGTTTCGGATTCATTCGTGACACCAATTCTGCCCCATACTCCAATAATATGTTATTTGCTCTTTCAGCTCATCCATTTGCTCAAGAGTTCTATCGGTGCATCTCTTATTAGAACATGGACGTGTTCCAGAGCGCTAACACTCTGCAAGCTTCGAGAGTTCTTGAACCAGAGTACTTTATTATTTTCCCTGCTATTATCACCCAGCGGCTCTCTAAAAGTTTTCTCTACGAACCTGTCAACGATATCTCTTCCCCTTTGGGTTAGCACGCCCTCAGCGTCCACATCCAAAGGGGTTTTAAGCCACACGATAATATGCGATATTCCCTCTGCGTTCCCATACGGCCAGTCGTTCTGTAGGAGTTTATAATCCGCCTGATCAGAGAAAGGAACTGGATTTCGGACTTCGAAGCGAGGTGAAGGTTCTGATGGGTCAATTGACTTCCAACGCAGGCGTTCAGCAAGGATGTAGGCTGGGACGCTTTCGTATTTGCGTTTTATGTCTGTTGACCACGCTATGTAGCGGCGGACAGCGGACGGCCAACGCTTCAAGTCTGCGAGCCTGTCTTCTGCTATTATCTGACGTAATTCAGACCAAGAATGTGGTGTGAACTCGGAATCGGATTGGGCAAGGAGTTGGAGGTCGATAGCGGTTAGGGGGAAAGGAGAATCGGAAGGGGATTTCTCGTTTAGAGTGGGGCTTTCATGGGCCAGGGAGAGTGTGGAAGAGATTTCTTGGTCGTTGATGGCCATAGTGCGTCTGCCGTGAGCTTGTCTGTAGAACGTAAGCACACATCGTGGAGCTATAGGATGGGGTCCCAGCCGCACTCTTCGGGTTTACTGGTATTAGTGTGTCTTGGCGATTACAGGGCTGAAATAGAGCGTGGGAGGAAGGGTCCGCGCTGGCATGGTTTAATTCGAAAGCTGAGCTTAATTTTACTTCAAGTCATTACTCCATCACATACGCTGCGGAATGGCGATAGTTCCTAGAAAGAATCGAAGTAGGCAGATGCTTCAAATTCATAGGCCAACGCCCCTAGTGAGTCTAGCGTTGCGGCAAGGTAATCATGCCCTCTGGCGCGCCTGCTGCGAGATCAAACACTCGTGTAAACTCGCCTTCCAATATTGGTTCTATTTTTGTTGCCCATCCATCAAGCCGTGATAAGTCTCTGTGAGGCTACCTGGGTGGCTGTTCTGATATCTCTGGGGCCCGTCTGTACTACCCGACCGTCAATGGGTCTAGTAGTTGACTAACCGCCATACGACCTTCACGTCTCATTACGTCGCCGCGCACAATCTGTCACTCTTGCACCAAAAACTTCAAAATTTCTGGAAAGCCATCTGTTGATTTCGAATGGCTGAAAAGGACACTGAGATCCCGCCCTCTATCCTTTCATGGTATGAAAATCTTAATTCTCGGCGTGTCGACATCGTTGGCGATTACGCTGGGAACGAACTGTTCCTAATCGAGGGCGATTCCGTTCTTCTGAACTGTTTTTGCGACGCGAAGATCGACTTTGACGGTATTTATCGCTCTTATGAAGCTTCAATCTTCTCTGCATCCACGTATCCCGCTGATTGATGATTTTTAGATGGCTTTCAGCTTCTTCATGCGGTGTACGCTGTTGAGGATTTTCTTCGGAACCTTGTTCAACGGAAATGCAATTTTCATATCGTATTTTTCGACCAGCACCGTGAGCTGTGCATTCCGCCTGGCTGTTCTGAATTAAATCGAGAAAAATATCTGCTTGCCCGTGCAGTTATTTTTCGTCATCTTCAGGTTAACTTGAATGCGGAGCAGCCTAGCATCCAACTGCATGTGTTTCCATCCTTTGGATGTGAAGCATTCAAAGAATATCTGGAGTCTGTGGGCATATATTTTATCATGTGTCATGATGGAGCCTTATCAGTAGTGTCTAACCAAAAGTCGAAGTCGGCAAAGCTCGAGATGCCTGAGAAAGCAAAGGACGTGCAGCAAGATGAGTACTACCACAGCAAGATTATGTTCCGTTCTATGATCTATTGGTTTGTGACCCGTGGATACAATGCTGCCTTGGTCAATGGCTTAGAGTGGCAAGACACAAAGGTTCTCACTACTATTCTTGAAGGCTGGTACCGCCAGATACCAAAGGAGTTCACAATGCCCTTATTCGAACCGGGGGAGACTAAGCGTGAAGACTGTTCTTTAGATATGGAAGCTCTGGAAGAGCTCACTTCGCAATACGAGTCAGATTTTACAGAACGCGAGTATTTGACTATCCTCACAATCAGCAAGATGGTATCAGCCAGAGAATCATCTTCGGGACTTGCTGCCACCTTTCTGGTTCACTCAGTTCTACTGGCTCAACTGCCGTTATCTAATCGACTTGTTAAGTCAACCACGGTGGCCGAGACGTCTCGTGCTTTCATGGCTAGATTCTGTTACATCGCGCGGTCTATGCTTGAGTCTAACTATTGGGGGTCTAAGATAGAGCGACCTTCATCTTCTCCTCACTGTGATCTTGCTGATCTCGTAGATGGTCGGCTGTTCAACGCCTCCTGCGAGGTTGGCTCTTTTGGCGGTAACGAAAGGCTCGATAAATTCCTGGACGCGGTGAAGTCGGTTTGCGGGATTCGATTGCCAATTCAGCCGGAGAAAAAGTCATACCCAAATGGCGGTGTTAAGTCGGTTGAGGAGGGCACGCCGAGTTTCCATGCAAATGGAGCTCCGGTCCACGGCTCCTCAAATAGTGACTCGAAGCCTTACGCAGTCTTGCCTTTCACTAATCCTGTTTTCGATGCCCATCTTGCTCCGGTAAAACTCGCAACGGATAGATCTACGGGAGCAAATTATAATAGTACTTCTGCGAAGATATTTCGCGAGATGTCTCACTGGCACAATAGCAAACGGCCCCTTGATCCAAAAATAACACCAGACCAGCTAGCGCGCAACAAAAAGGCTGCATTCTTCGCTGCAAGACGCAACCAGTGGTTTATGGCCGAAATGACAGCTTACGCTGCTAGCTTGACCAATGCTGTAGGGAAGATTTTGGATCCTGAGATCATCACTACTGGCGTAAAAACAAAGCCGAAATTGCCTTTGAACGAGTCTCTGAATGAAAAGGCAAACCAAAGTACCCATAAATCAGGCCCTAAAGTGAACCCGAAGGCCCCCAAAAAGGTTCATGCGAAAAGCGGGAAACAAGCTATCATGGACGACATTGCTGCGACCAAAAACCGTCGGGATGAGGTAACCACCGAAAAGTTGGTTCAGTCATGGCGCACAACCTGCAAAATATTTGAGAGTGAGGCTGTCCCATCAGCACGGTATCAGAAGGCGAAGCAGTACCTTTCCACTTTGAATACGGAAACCAAACGCACTGTTCTTGCTGCAGAGGTTGAGTTATTCATGCTCAATGTCCTACTTGGGATGTGGATATCCTTTTGTCGCGATAGCAAGAAACAAGAAGGCCTCGATATTGCAGCTCTAATCTGGAACACAGTCACGCGCATCTCAAAGATGAATGCAGGAATGACTAAGACAATTGCCGTCAATGTGGAACTCACAATCAAGAATCTTGGTCTTCCCCAACTGGCAATTGCGAAGCCAGAAAACGACCGTCGACTGGCTTTTGAAATGGTTCTGAGTACTGCCAACCTTGATCTTTCTGTGCCTCTTTCGCCGCAAAAGTTTCAGCTTCTGCACTGTGGGCCGTACTTCGACCGAAGCATAGACTCTGCTCCGGATGATCGAGTACCCTTTGAACCCGATGGCTGGCAGAGAAAGGTCCTTGACGAGATAGATTCTAAGCGTAGTCTCCTTGTTATTGCGCCCACGTCTGCCGGTAAGTTTTCTTGGAGTCGTTCAATAGCCATTCCAGTTCTATGTAACCGCTAACTCAACCCCTAGGTAAGACATTTATATCCTTCTACGCAATGAAGCAGATCCTGGAATCAAATGATGACGACGTTCTTGTCTATGTGGCACCTACTAAGGCGTTGGTAAATCAAATTGCTGCCGAAGTTCAAGCCCGTTTCTCGAAGTCCTTCAAATACCCGGGGAAGTCGGTTTGGGGTATACACACGCGCGATTATCGGATCAATAACCCCACAGGCTGCCAGATTCTTGTCACGGTCCCTCATATCCTTCAAATTATGCTTCTAGCTCCATCAAACGCGAAATCCACGGGTTCGTGGTCAACCCGTGTCAAGCGCATTATATTCGATGAAGTCCACTGCATCGGACAAGCAGAAGACGGTATTATATGGGAGCAACTCCTTCTTCTTGCTCCATGTCCTATAATTGCTCTTTCTGCCACTATTGGAAATCCTCAGGAGTTCAATCAGTGGCTAAGCTCTACTCAGAAGGCGATTGGTAATGATCTTACAATGGTGTCGCATCCTTACAGGTACTCTGATTTACGGAAGTTTGTGTATACCCCACCCAAAAATTTCCATTTTCAAGGCCTCTCCGACCGGCCTGTATTTGGCCATCTTGGGTTGGACGGATCGTCTAGTTTCACGTTCGTGCATCCTGTGACAAGCTTGGTTAATCGGTATGTGGTTTCTTCTCACGTAGTGAGCGTGCCTCTGCAGCAATAGGAAAGAATTTGCTAATTTTCGATAGATCGAGGGGCATGCCTGACGATTTCAGCTTGGAAGCACGAGACTGCCTTACTTTGTGGGAAAGCATGTCAAAGCACCAGAACGAAAAATATAAGATTGATGAGTCATTAAATCCGTCTCAAGTACTCCCTAAAATTATTCGCAAAGCTGATATTATCAAATGGGAAGAAGGGTTAAAAAAAGTGCTTAGAGAATGGTTAGCTGACAGCAATTCGCCATTTGATGCGATTATCGATGATCTATCGAAGCCTTCCCATAAATCTACGCCTCAACCCCCAGGCGATAACGAAGACTCGGTGCCGGTTGACCCGCTTAATCTTTGTTCAACAACACTTCCTTTGCTCACGAAGTTACATCAGCAAGATGCTTTACCTGCCATTTTGTTCAACTACGACCGCAGCCAGTGTGAAAGGATTTGTAAAACGATCCTCAAACAACTGAAGACTGCTGAAGACCAGTGGAAATCTTCCAATCCGAAATGGAAAACGAAACTTGCGAACTGGGAGGCTTGGAAAAAAAGTATGGCTAAGATTGGTAAGAAGGGACCACCAAAGACATCCAAGAAGAAGGGCGCTGCTGCAGATGAGGAGGGCGTTTCCAAAGCCGACCTTATGAAGGACGCAGCAAATACTGAGATCAGTCCTTGGGCCTCATTCGATCCAGAAAATCCGGTTGATGGTTTCCACTTTGCAGACAGCAAGAGGATTCAGCCTTCAGAACTGGCCATATACATTCGGCAATTATACAGACGTGATCTCCCGGAGTGGCAGTCCGAGTCGCTAAAGAGAGGAGTTGCAGTACATCATGCTGGTATGAACAGAAAGTATCGGCAAGTAGTTGAGATGTTATTCCGGAAGGGCTTTCTGCGAGTGATTATTGCTACAGGAACCCTCGCACTCGGTATCAATATGCCTTGTAAGACTGTGGTGTTCTCTGGAGACTCCGTTTTCTTGACTGCACTCAATTTTCGCCAAGCTGCTGGTCGTGCTGGTCGTAGAGGTTTTGACATGCTCGGAAACGTTGTATTCCAAGGCATTACTCCCAACAAAATTTGCCGGTTGATCAGTTCGAGGCTTCCAGACCTAAATGGCCATTTCCCCATTACGACTACCTTGGTTCTCCGGTTATTCACTTTACTTCACGAATCCAAAGAGTCACCTTTTGCAGTACGGTCGATCAACTCTTTGCTGTCTCAACCCCGCCTCTATCTAGGTGGCGAAGAATCTAAAATGACGGTGCTGCACCATCTACGCTTCTCTATTGAATACCTTCGAAGGCAATACCTCCTTGATTCCGCCGGCGCGCCGTTGAACTTTGCTGGTTGTGTCTCGCATCTTTACTTTACGGAAAATTCGTCCTTTGCTTTTCATGCATTGCTTAAGGATGGGTTTTTCCATAACCTATGTGTGGATATTGACAATAACCCTGAGCAAGTACTCCGCACTCTTATGCTTACTATGGCGCATTTATTCGGCCGCCAATACTGCCGTCAGGCTGATCAAGAATTTATCGAAGAGGTCGTTAAGCGATCACCTTCTGTTGTGTTTCTCCCTCCACTTCCAAAACAAGCCGCTAGCATTCTGCGCAACCACAACGATGTTACGCTTAATATCTTTAGTGCTTACGTGCGCACGTTTGTTGAGCAGCACATTAAGGAGCCGGACTGCCACTTGCCCCTTACACTCATTAGAGCGGGTGGTGACACGGCCGCAGAGACAATAAAAGTCCCGCATCTACCCCCAACGTCAATTCGATCATCTTTCGTTGCGTTGTCAGGCCATCGGGACAAATTCGACTCTATCCACGATCTTTGTACCACCACCCGCAGCGGAGTCTTCCTTGAAGAGGCTGTTATCCCGTTTGTTGGCCTCTATCCCGATGAAGTGGATACCCCGCTTAACGCATATCTCTACGACTTCTTCATGCATGGCGATGACAATGCCCTGGTTACAGCGAACGGTATCCGCAGAGGCGACGTCTGGTTCGTGTTGAACGACTTTAGTCTCATTCTGGCAACCATTGTGACCAGCTTATCAAACTTCATGAAGCTCTCACCAGATAATGACATGGGCATGGCGGAAATCATGGGCAGCGGTGACGCAGCGGAAGAGAAGAAGGAAGACAAAGAAATACCCGATGACCCTGTTGCCGATATTGCTGCTCTAGAAACGAAGGGTGCTACTGGAGATAGTCTCGGATCAGGTGCTGGTAGTGCTGGCAAGGCGGAATTAGCCATCGGCCGAAAGAAGAAGGCGAAGGTTGCAGACTCCTGGGATGATGAGGCTGATGATGATGAGGATGACGAGGTAGATGGCGGTGCAGAAGCCTCTTGGGACGATAGCGACGATGATAACGAGAAACCTGCATGGGAGGAGCATGAGGGAGGCCTATTGAATGTACTGAGAGCTTTCAAGAAGCTGAGGGAGGAGTTCGACACGAAGTTCAAGGTTATGTGGGCTTAATTGGGGAAACCAGGCTGGCTTTGGGTGATTGGTTGGTAGGCCACACAAAATTAGAATGGCATTCAGGCAGTGACTCCGACGTTCATTAAATGCATGAGATAGTTCTGCTTTTGGGCGGCTAGATACTCATACGTACTCACCATCATTAAGAAATGATATTTTTGTTATCAAAGCTGCTCCTGGTACAAATTAGGATGGCGCTAAATGGCGGTGTCGATCCCAAAAGTCCCATTGAAGGGCCCCAGAACACTATTTTGGGCCCTGAATGCATTCTAGTGTCGTTGGCACATTATAAGCGCAAAGCTAATGAATTTAAATGAGGCACACGTTGAAATCTACCAATCCAAACATTACATAAGTTAATCGTTATTATAGATGTTTAGCTACAATGATTTCATATAAAACCTTTAATAGGTACTTATTTTAGTATAATATTTAAATTAAAATATCCTCAAAAGATAAGCAATAATGATGAGACTAAAATGGCGAAATGTACGGGGCGTGGTGAGCCACCTTGCCAAACACGTAAACAAATAGATTGGCGAACGGCTTCTCAGGGATTGCCCGGGTGATATGGCGCCAAAATATAGGATGATACAAGGGTGCTGGTCGTGGCATGAGTGGGGAGTTGGGTGGGGGAAGCGCTGCGGTGGTGACGTTGGTTTCAGCCCTACTTTCCAATTGGCGCTAGAGAACTGCTTTCGGTTAAACCACAACACTCACCGTAAACAAACTAACATCTGCCATATCCACACCCCAGATCATCGTCACCATCACTCAAGCAAAAGAAGGCTGCATTCTTTCCTTTTGGACGAGGTGTACATCATCAATTGTTAACGCGGCCATTCCACCCTCTTTCATCGCGTTAATCCCTATTGCCGCTCATAGCTTTATTCTCGAACACGGATGTCTTCCTCGACCCGAAAGCCTGCTGGATGAGTTGGCTCAACCGACCTGCGCTCATTTTCGCACAATAGCATTATACAATGGCTCCAGCTGCTCAGCCATTGCCGACACGCTTTCCATGCTGGTGTAAAGCGGTATATTCTTGGGGAGGAGAGGTACGCCCCAGCTTGGAGGATGGTTTGATAAAGATGCTCGCTAACTCTATCCAAGACCAAGCGGGATCTCGGTTTCATCGAAGGCGACCTTATAGAATGTCTTAATGCAGGAGATGGATCGTGGTGGATGGGAAGGCTGAGGAGAGATAGGCGGATGGTTGGCCTATTTCCCTCTAATTTCGTTCAGGTTCTCGATGAGAGCTTCCAGCCTGGCAGCCGGAACGCCAGTCCGCTAACAATGCAAAATGGCGGAGGAACCATATCAAGGACGTCTGGATCAAATCCGGGAGTGGCGAAACCAGCTCCACAAAAGACGAAGAGCATGTTTCGCAAACCGTTCACAGCGTACGCCGCTGCCGGCTCTCCAAACCCGGCGGCTGCCGCGAGAGAAGTCCAACAAAAGGCAGGTGGCTTGTCCCCAAATCCCAACGGGAGCTTCTCAAAACACAAACCGTATTCCTCCATGAAGCGGTCATCGCTGGAGAAGAGAGTTCCCTCTCCACTTCCACAATCAAATGACAAACCTCGCTTTCGGGCACTATCTCCCGCGCCTCCACCACCCTCTGAGCATAATTCGTACTCTCGCGCACCTTCGCCGGCTCCTCCGGTAAAGCACCAAGCCTACTCTCGCGCACCTTCACCAGCTCCACCACTAAAACATCAGGCCTACCCTCGCGCACCTTCGCCAGCTCCTCCAGTAAAACATCAAGCATACTCTCGTGCACCTTCACCAGCTCCTCCAGTAAAACATCAAGCCTATTCACGCGCTGCGTCCCCTGCGCCGTCGTTTCAATATCGTCCCCAATCTCGAGGCCCTTCACCCGTTCCATATAATACTCGTGATCCGTCACCACCGCCGCCTGCACCCCCTCCTCATCGTGTTGCATACAATCCTAGCAGATTACCATCTCCGGCACCCTACAATGACCATGGCAACACGAATGGTTACCATACACCTGCTCCACCTTCACCTATACCGCCATCACCTAGTAGGGGTGGGTTTACTCCTTCACCTTTAACAAATGCAATGAATGATGTAATGTCATCATTACAAGACATGAGCATGTCAAGGAGTGGTACCTCGCCAGATGAACCAGCAACTCCACCAAATGTTTGGTCTCCAGAAGCCTTTGACCAGGTCTATCATGCTTCAGCTAAGGAACCGAGACCACGGACATCACTTGGGATTGGAGGTCAAGACGAGTATGACGAGCAAGACGATCAATATCGGGACTCACGCCCTTACAATCCACAATTCGATGATGCGCCGCCCCAGGTACATAATTACGTTCAGCGAATGGAGAGTCGTCTGAGAAAGATGCAGCAGGACGAAAACCCCCGGACGCATAATGCCTTTTTCGCTCCCAATGACCAGATGGGTCCTCCACCAGCTGTTCCCCCAAAGAATCCTATGTACCATTCGCGGTCGCAATCATCAACAGATCAACCCAATGACTTTATCGAGCGGAAGGGATCGAATCGGCGCATGCTGAAGCATAGGAAATCTGCTTATGATATTAGTCGAGAGGTTCTGGGCCGTACTTTTACAACCAAAACGAGTGCTACGATACAGAGCGCCAGTACGCAAAGCAGCAATACGACACATCATACCCTGATGTCTGGACAATCAGCTACAGGCATGAGCGCTACAAGCGCTGGTAGTTTTTACCGAAAAAAGTTTGGAATTTCTGCCGGTGCGAAGGAAAGGCCAGTCAGCGTCATGGATACTCGAGATACGAACCCTAGTAGGATTGGTTTTAGTGATGGTAGGGAAACACCATTTACGGGTGTAACATACCACTCAAGTCACGACTCCAATTCGCAACCTGGTTCTAGCTCACAAACAGATTGGGCCGGAAATGTTGCAGAGCCAAATGATCCATTGGGCGGGCTTATGGCTCCGAAGCCGAGGAAGAGTGGCTTTTTCCGGAAGGTCATAGAATCTGCGAAGACGGGTGCTGCAAGTGCACGAAGTACAATATCTTCGGGTCAATCGAGTCGACCAGTCTCACGCCAAAGCAAAATGCTTCCCAACGGTGTTGCTGGTATAACCGGCGGAACTAACTCGGCATCTAACGTTGCAAGAGACATGGGACTGGCCGGTCCCGTGGATTGGGTGCAAGTGCGGCGAGACGTCAATAGGTCGAACTCTCTGAGCAAGAATGAGAGGGCCGAAAGAGCTGAGAGATGTCAAATGCTAGACCTTCCGGTGATTAACCCCATAGATGCACTCTACGAAACTGCAGAGGGTGACGAGGGCCTTGATGGACTACCAATAGCCGAGCCTACAGACTTCACGCAATGCAATCTGGCTTTAGTAGACAAGAGCGCCCGGTTCGTAAACAGTCTTCCACTAGGGACAACACCAGCGACCCTAGCCCAGGGGTACGTCTGCAGGCCATATCGGAGCGACGTCCAACGCCTTCGAGCCATATTCACTTGGGTCAGCGAACGGATATCTTGGGAAGAAGATTTCGAAGGCGACATTGATACCAGACATGTCATTCAGACTAAACGAGGCTGCTCTGAAGAGATTGCTATTTTAGTAGCGGAAATGTGCTCAGCTGTTGGTCTGCATTCCGAGGTTGTGAGAGGCTACCTGAAGACTCCCGGTGAGATGCTTGACCTCGACGTAGTTGCCCGCCCGAATCATTTTTGGAATGCTGTCATTGTAGACGGAGAATGGCGCATCATGGACTGTTCGCTGGCCGGTCCAACGAACCCAAAACGAAGCCTGTATTCTGGTGCTGGATCCCAGGTTGCTGATGGCTGGTGGTTTTTGGCTCGACCGATGGAGATCTGTTACACCCACGTCCCACTTCTTCCAGAGCAACAGCATATCTGCCCGCCGTTGCCTCACGACATTCTAATGGCTCTGCCATGCACTTGCCCGCCATATTTCAAGCATGGTCTTCAAATGGTCAACTTCGATACGAGTCTTTTGAATCTCGAAAACCTTGAGCTAGCACACATCTACTTTAACGTTCCCGATGATGTCGAGTGTCTAGCTGAGGTCGAGGCGAAAGCGATTACGCAAGATGCAGATGGAGATTATTTTGAAAGCGGCGACGTTGTACGCAAACGAGCTCTCGCCCAACCAGAGTGGATTGCAGGACAGAAGCGATACACCGTGAAAGCCCTCCTACCAGGTGACGAAGGCCATGGCATTCTTAAAGTTTACGCTGGGAAACGTGGGTTAATGGTATGTATTGAAAATCAGATCTGTTTATATCGTTTTTCCTTTTTGGGAATCCAGGCTAATCATCCATCCAGCACTCGATTAAGTCAAATCCCCACGCCCTTGCGTTTGCTCTCCCTATTGTACACACTGGTTCCAATCCGCCATACTCCTTCCTGACATTACACCCAACTCCGCACGCTCAGCGCCATGATCTTTACGTTGCCCAGCCTCAGTGTGCCCGCCTCGCTCTTAATAACACCTTCGTGTTTGCCGTCCGTCAACATCCTTCCTCCTTGACACGTTCGCCCGATCCGTCTGGGGCTGGGGCAGGCGGTCGTGCTTCACCTAATCCATTTGCCCGGCCTGCTTCTGCAATGAGTATGAATTCAATCTCTGTTACTGGTTCTTCGTACTCAAACCCCTCCGCGGCATCCCATGGCTCATCCAACTCCTCTGGTTCAACATCTGCGCCCAAACCAGCCAAGTTAGCCATCCAGACGCCATCGGGCAAAATCATCAGACTAATAAGAAAGAGTGAACACATGGGAGGCACAGCTGAGAGTGCGGATGGCAGCATATGGGAAACAGTGATCAAGATCGGAGAAAGGGGCACCTGGAGAGGTCTCGTGTTAGCCGATCGCAGCGCTCGATGGTGCGTATTCGGAGAGTGGGAATGCATCTGAGCATGATCCGCGCCTTTCGCAACAACATTGGAGGTTTTGAGTGTGATAAAAGTCTTGTTTTTCTTGGCAGGTTTGGGTATGTATACGGTTTCGGTGACTGTTCTGGTCCTTAGCTCGCTTTTTGGATACTGTTCGACTCTGTTGGCGTGGCATTGTTTTGGGAGGGTTTGGTGTTTTTATCTTGGCATTTCTAGGGGCGTTTATATTTAATGTTTGTTTAGCGATTCTGGTATCCGGAAGACCCCATGGGTACGGTGCTACCGCAAATTAGCGCGGGTTTGAATATACGCTTCTTGGAAAGGGGCATGAACACTCCTATTTACACACTAAGATGAGACTTTAGACAACCTGATGTGGTGTGAATTATGTAAGATGCTTTAATGGAGAATTGAAAATAGCTAAATGCGGCCTTGATGAAGTGAGAAAAGAGCGACGTTACCTAAGCTTTATTTCCCGATGCTTGCTACGAAGTGTACGGATAGGCAAAAGGTCAAGGCTGGGATATGAGACTCCGCCAATGGTGCACTCTACGAAGGCCTGCGAGTCCGGTACATCCCCAATCACCTGCATATAGGATCATTTGCTAGATTTAGATCGTTAGCATTGTTAAAATAAGCTTATTTTCAAATTCCAGAGCACAATGTCTTAGAATAGAGGCACATATTTAAAACAAACTAAATGCTAATCATCAAATACGAAACTGCTAACAGCTCTCCCGGCACGCGGCATTATTCCGTTACCCAACACTAGTGTAAAATATTCCTCCTCAGATGTCTTCCGTCAGGAAATTGCGTATGCTTAGAAGATGAAAATAACAGAATTTCTGTGAATAGCATGATATAAAAAATTCAACGCCGAACAATAAACTAAAATTGAATCAATGTTTCAGGCCCTTGATGACCTAAAATCACCTCCAAATCCTCCCAAATCCTCGCACTAACTTCCTCTCCTCCTTGTTTCCCTTGAATTTCTCCTCTATACCTCGAGCCCCATCTAACTTGCCTTTCCCTCGTACCTTCAATTTCTCTTTTTGGCGCTCTGGCCCTACCCTCAAAATTCGCTTCTCGGCTGGCATCGGATCTAACAAGGCAATCCAATCCGGCCCATTCATATTAACTACCGCTCCTGCATCATACAAAGAGCATCTTGAATATGGAACGTCAACAACATACCCTGTTCCCACGCAAACATCCCGGTTCGCTCCACACATGTCGATGCAGGAATAGATATCGCTCACAGCATACTCAGCTACAAGAGTGCCGTCAAAAGTGACATTGCAGCTAACACGGAAAGCTTCAGTCGATCCAGCAGCTGTATACGAAGTATTGTTCATCGCCGGACACGTCGAAGGTGAAACAGAGGTAAGTATCGCGCCTTCATACGCCCCGGCATAGTTGCGGAAGCCCCCAGAGCTGTAGAGCGTGCATTCGTCTGCTACATTTTCGGGCGTGAGAGTAGAGAAGCTGACGCCAACACAAGCAGTGGTCGTGCTGCAGATTTCCATGCAACTAGAGAGGTCAGGCGCACTATATGAAGTCGTGAGGAAAGTGCCAGTGTAAGATATGCCGCAGCCAATTGAATAGGTAGCCCCAGTACTAGCAGTGTAGGAAGTCCCATTCAAGCCGGGACACGTGGATGATGCTGAGGACGGGCTTGCTAAGTCCGAGCTCCGGCTGGTGAGGGCGGAGGAGGTGACCTCCGAATCGGTTGATGCGACTAGCTTGGCTCCCCAGGCATTAGGGCGACTGATGACAGGACCTATTGTGCTCTTCAAATCGCATTGGAAGACTCCAGAAAATGGAAGAGTATTCGGGAACTCTAGTGGATGAAAAGCGACATCAACGCAGCCCGAAGTCATAGCACAAAGATCCATACACTGGTCGAAAGTTGTTGTATGGCCAGACTCCAAGAAAGTCCCGTTACGTTCGGTTCCGCATTCTATGTGAAATGTTGTTCCGTTAATATTATATACCGTTCCGTCGCGCTTAGGGCAATCTTGAGGGGCCAGAGTAGCGGACGCGCTAACTGCTAAAGGCTCTGTTAATGTGGGAGTGGCGTTCACTGTGATAGTGGTGACAAGTTGGGTAGAAGGGACGGTCGCGTGTCTGATAATGCATATGTTCAGAAAGTTTAAAAAGCAGCTCTGACTATATGTAGTTGTCGTTACAATATATCTCGTTGGCGTCGCTGTTATCAGACTTGAAGAGCTACTTGAAGGCGAAGAGCTACTGGAAGACGAAGTAGTGGTCGTGGTGATCGTGGTGGTTGTGACCGGTATGGTTCCATTAACGATAAGTCTTAGACCAACATTACTATCATAAGCAGTCGTGCCAAAGTCACTCTTAAGATAACAGGCACCTCCTGTCCAAATAGCGTTTACGCAGCCGGCTGTTGCTGCGCATGATGTTGCGCACCCTACCAAGGTGCCTGGATATGTTATGCTTATCTGGGAACCTTGGCGGTTAATACCACACTCTACTAAGAAAACTGCCCCAGTATTCACGGTGAAAGTGGTTAAGTTAGCGGTAGGACAAGCTATGACAGTTGGAGTAGATGTTGCGGTCGTTGAAGTAATGGAAGGGCTGGATGATATTGTGGAAGATGTCGTATACGCAACTGTGGATGTTGTGGAAGTAGAGATATAGGTGGTTGAAGTCGCCGTTGTTGTTATCGTCGTAGTCGTATTGAAAAGTTGCCGTGCGCCCCAAACTGCGGAGTTGTAGTAGACGCTACCGATGGAGGACTTTAAGTAACAGGGGCCTTGTGGCGAACCAGCTACCCATGATACGTCAACGCACGGGGATGTATTTGCGCAGAGATTGATACAGGTATCCAAGCTGTTAACATAAACTGGCATATTCGGTAAGTTTCCACCGCCTCTATCAAAGCCGCATTCTACATAATAAGTAAGGCTGTTGTTAGCAGTGAAAATAGTATTGTTGGCGGTTGGACAAACGAGAGTCGCTGCGGCAGATGTGCTAGATGACGTCCATGAGGTAGTTGTAGATGTGGTTGTGGTTGTCGCGAAAAGTTTTACTGCACCCCATATGCCAAGGTTCGTGTTACCCGGAAGGCTTATAGCACTATGCAAGTAGCAAGTACCTGTGGTACCAGAGATCAGTGTGTATGCCCACGAAACGGCTTGACAGCCTGTGGTATTCTCGCAAGTATTTATGCATCCGGTCAAGCTATACTCCGCCGTCGCTGGGAGGTCGTTTCCGCCATGGTCAACATAACATTGCACTTGGAATTGATCTCCATTCGGATAAGTGATGATAGTGCCGTCTGATCCAGGGCACGATGGAGTTGTAGCGGTAGCTGTAGCGGAAGAACTAGTTGAGGTTATAGACGTTATCATGACTATTGACGTCGCAGTCCCGTATGAGCTAGAGCTAGGAGATGAAGACGCTGTACTAGTCGCTGACGTCGGGGACGAGAAAGAAGAACTTCCCGACTGGGACGATGTCCCAGACGAGGAAGATATGGTAGAGCTTCCTGAACTTAGTGTAGAACTAGATGTAGAGCTGCTAGATAGAATCGTGGCACTTGCTGATATGGAACCGCTGGAGGGACTCATCCCTGTACTTATAGACGTGATAGTACTGCCTGGGGACGATGATGCGGATGAACCGGTAACAGAGCTTTGAGACAACGTGCTGGAAGTAGCAGAGGCCTGTAGTGAGATCGAGCTGCTGGTCAATGTGGTAACACTTGAACTTGTGGATGAAGACAATGGCATCGGACTTATGCTTGAAGAAGACGAAGTAGACGTCATAGAAGTGGTGATAGATGGTGAAGCAGACGTAGTCGAACTCAAAGTGGTGAAGGAAGGTAGTGTGCCTAACGAGGAGCTTGTCGGAATGCTGCTTGTAGATGAGACTGGCGAGCTGGCGGAAGAAGTCGAGAGAAAACTGGTGGCGCTGCTTGCTGTGGAACTACTCGAACTAACCGTGCTTGACTCGCTGGGGATGCTAGATATCGAGGTTGTGACGATCGTAGTAGGAGTTGAAGGAGAAAATGAACTTGACGAAGCGCTTGTTTGGGAAGTACTTATGGCCAACGGTGCCGAGTCGGTTGTAAGTAATGAACCTGATGAGCTGGATCCAACGCTAATAGCTTGCGAGGTGCTCGTGGGCGACGGTGCCCCTGAGCTGCTGCTTGTTGAAACTACTGTCGGGTTACTAGAAGACGACAACACTGCGCTGCTAGTGGATGATGTCCCAGCAGCATATGTCGACGATATTGACGTAGAAGGGCTGTTTGCTGTGAGTGACGTTGAGGTTACGGAAGTTCCAGTACTCGTTGAGATTATAGTTGACACAGTCGAGAAACTAACTGAAGAAGATGCCGAAGGGCTGGCTGTCAAAGAAGACGATGACGATGACCCAGTATCAGTCGCAGTTGACGTTACGACAATCAAGGAGGCCACGGATGTACTTGTGGAAGCCCCTGATGAACTATTTATGGATGATGCTCCTGTTGTTGAAGTAGACATAGTATTAGAGGTGCTAGCTGTAGAAACTTCAGAGAAACTAGCAACAGAACTCGAAGTACTGAGGAATGTAGTGGTAGAAATAGTTGTTGAAGTGGGAGTATAACTACTCGAACTTGAAGAGACTTGGTTGCTTGAAAACGTAGACGATGTCCCGGTATAACTGCTTAAAGCCGAACTGATACTACCAGAGGATGGATTAGTGACAGTTGATGATGAGCTAGCACTGCTTGATGACATGCTAGAACTGCTGGTGAAGGGTGTTGATCCACTTGTAGTTGAGATACTGTTCGTTGAGACAACTGTAGTACTCCCAGTTAAAGAGAATGTGATGGTTGTAGAGGATGTCCCACCGGCGGTGCTCGATATCGAGTTGGTAATACTACTAGAGGTAGAGGTTACGAGTATGCTTGTACTCGAAAAGCTGACGCTAGAGACGCTACTCGACGAAGACACGGTTGGGGATGAAGTTGCGCTGCTCCCTCCATTGTTCGTTGATGAAGCGGTGCTAGAAGAAACCGTAATCGAAGACGAGATTGAGAGCACAACTGAAGACGAAGACGATGTACCACTTGCCACTTCACCGCTAGTAGACATGCTAGAAGACATAGTAGAGGAGCTAGCGATGTTGGGGTTAGAAGAGGTAAAACTACCTGACTGGGACGATGAAGTTGTAGTAGTTAAGGATGTCGAAATCAAGCTACTAGTTGAGACGCTACCCAGAGACAGCGAGGTAGAACTTGCGGACATAGATAAAGTTGTGGTTACACTAGTTGAGAGGAGCGAGGAGGAGACGCCTGTTGATGAAGTGCTTGTTGAGAATGAGCTGCTTTGTGTCGAAAATGATGAAGAGCCTGTAGAAACCGAAATTGTGCTGCTTGTTGATGATGTTGGACTATTGCTTGAAGTGGAAATTGTCGAACTACTCCCAGTTGATATAGATGGGACCCCGCTTGCTGTAGTAGTACCGGAGGTACCGCCTGTAGAAGATGATGCGGAATTTCCGCTTGTTGATAAAGTAGAGCTGCTAGACGATGTAGAGGGAGAATTTGAGGTAGGGTTAGAGCTGCTAGAGCTACTCATGGGAAAGGTGAGCCGCAGTGCTCCACATACATTGGTTGAAGACAGCTGTGCGCCTATTCCTTGCTTGAGATAACAAGCCTGAGGGCCAAATTGATAAGACAAGTCGACACATGCTGGATTTGTTGCGCAGTACGTTACACACTGATCATAGGGAATTACGTTATAGCTTATAAGATCGTTATCCGTGTAATCGATCCCACACTGAATCAAGAAGCTATGTCCAGAGTTCACAATAACGGTGTTATTGGCATATCCACAGCATGTTACAGGTGAAGCGGTTGGTGTGGAGCTAGTGCTTGTACTGGTTGTTGAAGACGTTGTAGCGAATATGGCGGAAGAGCTGCCTGTTGATAGAAGCGAAAAGCTAGCTGTCGAAGAGCTTGATGCAGAAGAGCCGGATATATAAGATACTGATGCCGACAAGCTCAATGTAGAAGAGCTGGATGCTGAAGAGCTTGAACTCGTAGTCGTGACGCTTGTTGAAGTAGGAGAAATTCCAGCACTGGTGGGAAAGCTACTGGAGCCACTATTGGTTGTAAGGGACATCGAAGTACCGGTAGAGAAGCTGCTTGAAATCGCCATAGTACTTGTAGATGTCAAAACTGCTGAAGAAGATGAGATAGAAGACCCAGAGTTTGAGTACTGTGAAGACGAAGTGCTCGAAGTTCCAGAGGAGGTCGTTGGTGAAGATAACGCAGTTATTGAAGCCGATGATGTGCTAGAAGTAAACGTATATGAGCTGTTCGGAACTGCGGGCGAAGAACTGGAGATATTTGTGGAACTTGGGCTGCTTGTTAGCCCTGATGTAGTACTCGTATTTCCCTGCGAGCTACTCGGCGTTAAAGAGCTGCTAAGACTCGGGGGGTTTGAAGTGGCGGAACCAGTTGCACTTGAAGAGCTAACGCTACTTGAGACCCAACTGGACATAGTGGAACTCGAGCCTAAGGAAGTAAGGCTAATTATGGAGGAGCTGCTGGAAGTTGATGGTCCAGAAACAGTTGAACTGGTTACCATAGAACTTAGAGGACCCATAGTACTCGTACTCAAAGAGGTGCTTGTCCCAAAATAGCTTCCACTTGTACTTGAGATTTGACTAGAAGGGCTTGGCGATGTGGTTGAAAAAGTCGCTTGAATGTTTGAAGATGAAGTCAGGCTGGAGTTTGTAAAAGAAAATGTAACTGACAACTGAGACGTAGTCGGCATTGATGTGAGTGAGCTTGAGCTGCTCATGGATAAAGTTGAGCTTGTGATTCCAGAACTCGATGAGGAGTATCCCGAGCTCTGCGACACCAGTAAACTCGATGATGAAAAACTTGAGGACGAACTGGTGGAACTTTGAGTAGTACTTGTAGATCCTGACAAAGACGAACTGACAACTGTCGAGACCAAAGAGGATATAGTAGAGGAGGAAGAGAGGGTAAAACTGGATGAGGGGGAGGAAGTTGAGGCGCTCATGGTTGAAGAGCTTACAATTGAAGAAGTGGTGCCTGTTGACTGTGATTTACTAGAACTTAGTGAGATTCCAGAACTCGATCCAGAAATGCTTGTTGTCGATGTATAAAAAATTGAGCTGGACGCAGTTGTGCTAAAAGTTAATGAGGAGCTGCTAGATCCCGGGTTTGACACTGTACTGGTTGGGTTTACGGTTGAGGAAGTCGGAATCGAAGAACTAGCCCCATTTGATAGCCATGATGTACTTATAATCGAGCTAGATCCGGTCGAATAGATGAGTGTGGTAACAGAGCTTAAGCTTCCACTGCTCGCTGAATATATGGAACTTGTAGCAGAACCTGAGATAGTTGCAGTAGTTGTGGCCGAGGTGAAGCTCATGCCTGTTGCTGAGCTTGAAGGTGATAATGTGCCTGTCAGTGTTAATGTAGTTGTAGTCCATAATCTATATGCAGCCCAGAGTCCAGGGTCAGGTGTGCCTCCTGGTACAAAGTTCGTGCTGGCACCTCTAAACAACTGGCATAACCCAAACCTATTTTCGGGCATATAGGTTACATATATGCAAGGAGGGTGAGCATCACAAAAGTTAATGCAATCATTGAAGGTTGGTGATAATTGAGGAGAAAGTAAGTCTACACCTCGACGGTTGAACCGGTTGGTGCCGAGTGCATTTCGTTTCATGAGGATCACTCCATCATAGCTAATACCACAAGACACATAGAATGTATCTCCACTGGGTGGATTGTATATAGTGTTGTTTGATGCTGGACAAGTAACAATTGTCGGTGATGTTGTGCTTCCTGAGGATGAAGATGTTCCTGAGCCGGAGGGAGGTTGCTGTGTGGTGGTGCTTGTTGTAGATCCAGGCGATGGTTGCATGCTGTAAGTCGATGATCCTAGAGATATAGATATAGTAGGGATAGTTTGCGAGGGAATTGTGTTTGAGGTGATTTTAGAACTGGTCGAAGTTGGTGTTCCAAGCGTTACTGCTGTGCCAGAGGTGGCTAGGGATGAGCTTGACGCTGTGGTAAGCGAGCTGCCGATGCTTGGAGTTGTTGATATGGACGTCGACCCTGATATGCTACCGGTTATTGTCATACTAGAACCGCTTTTTGGTGGATTGATGCTCGAGGAACTAGCTATCAATCCGCTTGTAGAGCTTTGGCCTGATACGCTATTAAGACTCGAACTACCATTTTGCGATGTGACCACACTGCTCTGCGAACTTCCTTGGACTGTGCTGCTTCCAGAACTACCTGCAGTAATTGTTGAGCTTGGTATGCCGCTTTGAGAGATCGGGGTGGAGGTAGTTTGTGAAGGTAGGCTGCTAGCACCGGATAGAGTAGTTTGCAAGGATGAACTAGAACTAGGTGTTGATATGGCGTTATTAGATTCTGTCCCCATGGATACGGATGTGGCTGTAGCTGTTTGTGCAGTGGTGCTGGTGGAGGCTTGTGTTGTGCTAGTGATAGAACTCGAAAGTTTGGTAATGGTTAGGCTTGAAGAGGGTGAAAGACTGGGGGGTAAATTTCCGCCTGAGGTTGTCTGTGACTGCGTGAAAAATGATGATCCAGAAGTCACTCCTGATGTAACACTGATCGCACTCGAAACCGCAGTGCTTGAACTTGCTGTCGAAGTCGTTGGCGAAGTAGATCTTATAGCCCCAGAGCTTTGTTGTGAAGAAGTGCTAGTCCCCGCGCTTGAATAAGCCGAACTGGAAATTGTAAAAATTGTGTTTGCAATTGAGCTCCCTGATACTGTACCAGAGCTATGAGAGTTTGAAACGAAACCAGACAGGCTGCTACTGGAGGTGGTAGTGCTGCCAGATGATACACTGAGTGACTGCGATGTTCCGTGATCAGATGAAACTGAAATCTGCGAACTTGTAGAAACGCCTGTCGCGCCACGAGTAGTGGTTTTACTACCAGTGGACGAACTCGTGCTCGATACTGTAGGCGTGATTGCCTGGGAGGCAGATTCTGGAGGTACTGTGGCATTGAATGTGACTGTGGAACTCGATACAGTTGCGAGAGACAGAGTTGAGGAAAATACTACTGCAGAGCCACTAAGGCTTTGGCTAATAGTTGAGGCACGGTGGTGCGAGCTTTCTATTTTTGACGACGCAGAGTATGCATTTGACGAGATTGACGGATTATTCCTTGAAGCACATGGCGATATAGTCACGGAGCGCACAGAGCGCATAGAAGGTGACCCAGTTTGTACTATAACAGATGTGTCAGTAGTCAAGGGTGTATATCCACTTACAGAGGTAAGCCAATTTGTAGAGGTTGCTGATGATGTAGGAATAACACTGGACAATGTTATACCGGAAAGAAGGCTGGAGTAATAATCAGGTGGATAAACCGTCACGGTTACTGGTGCACGGCAGTAACTAAGACCTGCTATCAAGTTAGGCCTTCTGACTGAAGTTCTGAACTCTTCAAACTCGAAAGACGCGTCTTAATTGCCACTGACCCGCTTCGCCGGCGTAAGCAGACCCAATAAAGCACAGCAAAGCTGCTGCGTTTGTCGTTCGTTTCATGATTCTAAATGACCAAAACGGTTAGAATCGGCAGTGGATATTGACACACCGGCCTCAATTTTTGGAAATTTAGACGCGATTCAATCGTTCGTTATTTCGTAGGTGTAGGTTTCCTGAGCAATATGTAGAATTAGAAATATGCGTCGAGAGAAGAGGCGAATTGCTGGAATGTACACCAGAAGCGTGTGTCCACAACAACATGCCATTTCGGGGGCCTGATCATTCCTAAGGCATTCCACTGCGGCTTGGGTAAATGGGCTTTTGAAGCTGGATTTCTAGCAGTCGTAATTCGCACTCGTCTACGTGCAGGAAATTTGGAGCCGTTTTACTACATGCAGGGTGGGGCATAAACCGACTCAAACAGTCCAAACCAAACGGGTGGGGCGTTTAATTATGTAACACGTTTGGTTTGGATTGGATTGAGGATCTGCAATCTGGTCCAAATGGTTTGATTTGGATTGCTATCACGATCCTTCGCATAGTGTTAAGGTAGAGGCTTATTCGGGAATATTATAGGATTATATTTTACCCCGGATTAACGTTAATCCGAGCATTTTTAGAAATCGATGATACTTTATTGACGATATACTTCCCTAATAATACTTTCTCGACGATATACCTCTTTTGATGACGCCTCTTTAACGACATACTCTACTAGCTATACTATATTCTACCTAGGTGCAAACCTCGCTAATCCGTTCAAACTAGTTTGCAATCTGGTTTGCCATGGATTGCGGCTCAACGGTTTGGTTTGGGCTGGTTTAACCAAAATTACACTTCAAACGGATTGCAACCGTTTGGTTTGGTGCGGTTCATGCCCCACTCTGACTACATGAGAGGACTAAGAAAGCTTGCCAAGCTATAAGGGTGCTTTCGGGGTCTTCGTCATCTGAGAAATGCTCTGGAAAGGTTAGATTGACTAATGCAATAATCGTAACAACTATTGACGATCTTCTGCGTGGAAGGTCTTGGAAAGTTACTGCACTCCTATGCGTAAGCGCGAGCGTGTCCGCCCGACAGGAAAGGAAGAGGAACTTTAGATTAGGACCAGCCACCTCTGTCCCTTAACCAGCATACCATGAGTTAAGCAAGGGAAATAAAAAATCATACGTAGAAGAATAATAGCCATAAGCCAATCAACCATCTCCACATAATAGAGCCGAAAAAGAGATGTATATTGAATAATTTGAAGCGCCTTCAGACATTTCCTCGATTGACGATTGGCACACCTTTTCCTGGTCTCCTCACTAAGAGGCACATAATCATGTATAAGACCAAATAGGAATGCATTATCCATGGCCGGATATTAGACCTTTGACATAAATACCTCTCCGGTTAGAAGAACATGTGGTGACACCTAAAATCGCCTATATGGTGGTGAACGTGCCAAGGTAGGATATGAATGCCAAATGTTCGGATATACTGGCTTACAAAGTACACTGACCTAAAAGCATAGCTAACTCCGAGACTGAAGGCTCATGTCAGTGGGACTGGGTCTGTTCTAGTGATACTCTGCTAGACGAATTGCAGGGCATGACATGTTCAAAGACCGTCTATCCCAAAGGAAGATCGAATTTCCCAGGTCAGGCATCGTTTCCGAAAAATACAGCTCCAGGCGTTGGTGAACAACCGGGCACTATGTTGAAGAGGCCGCGGAGGTCTCAAAGTTTCCGCCAAGACTTCATTTTGAACGCCACTTTGAACGTGGGGCAGATTTCAAATCCACGACCAAACTCACCATCACAAGCATGCAGTCGCAGAAATCCTCTCAGCCCTGCCCTGTCTCTGCCTCACACCGCACAGCACTAAGCCCAGACTGAAACACGAGCTTCACGATGCCGCTTGATAACATTCGCAACATTGTCCTCATCCTCTCCGGCAAAGGCGGCGTAGGTAAATCCAGCATTACAACACAAGTTGCTCTGACACTCTCACTACGAGGCCATTCTGTCGGAGTCTTAGATATAGACCTAACAGGGCCTTCAATGCCCCGCTTTTTTGGCATTGAAGACTCTAGAGTGCGACAAGCGCCTGGTGGCTGGATACCCGTTCCCGTTCATAGCGCGCAAGTTCTACCTCCGCTTCCAACAGCGCCGCCATCCAATGGCATGCCCTCCACTCTACCCAAAGCTGCAGAGACTTCAGTAGGACCTCTCTCTTGTATGTCTCTAGGATTTATACTGTCATCCCGCTCCGACGCCGTGATATGGCGCGGTCCGAAGAAGACAGCAATGGTGCGCCAGTTCCTCTCCGACGTCCTTTGGCCCGCCGATCTCGACTACCTTCTCATCGATACGCCTCCTGGTACTTCTGATGAGCATATCTCCCTCCTTGAAAATCTCCTCAAAACCTGCACACCGTCCCAACTCGCCGGCGCCGTAGTCGTTACCACACCGCAAGCCATAAGTATATCAGATGTCAAGAAGGAGCTAAATTTCTGTAAGAAAGTCGGTATACGGGTGCTTGGTGTTGTAGAGAACATGGCAGGGTTTGTATGCCCTAGCTGCATGGAGTGCACACATGTATTCAGCAAAGGAGGTGGGGAGGTCATGGCAAGGGAGTTCGAAGTGCCATTCCTAGGCAGCGTACCCATTGACCCAGCATTTGTGATGTTGGTCGAGGAAGGCACTAGGCCGGTATACCCCGAAGGAACGTTGATCGGGGGTGAAGATATTGGAGGAGTCCAGGGCGGGAAAGACGATGCTGAGGGCAGGGGTACAGGCTTATTGGTTGATAAATATAGGAGCTGTTCCCTATACCCAATATTCAACGGTATAGTGTCAGGCCTTGTGGTGGATATTTCCAGTCGTAATCCAGGACACGCGCGAGGCTGATTAACAGTAGATAGAGCTATGAACGGTCATGAGGGATTTGGCATAGTTCTGGCGTCCTGAAAATAGGCTGAATGAGTAGATTTCTTGTTTGTATTTCAAAAATCAACCAATACTTTTAAGCAATCTGGATTCCCCCCAATCAAATTTTGGCACTACCTGGCACACACGTCTTCGCGTGTGCCTCGGCCTTGAACCTCGATAATAGTCATATTAAGTCTCCAACACCCTAGCGCCAAACATTTCACCCTCAGCTGGTTGCATTCCATCCAAGGCTTGAACATTCCGCTAGAAATTAAGGCATACGCCCTTTTCTTCTAAATCCTATCCCAGATTACAACCCTTGCCGATTCTTTCAGCAATCTCCGGGAATGTTTTTTCACAAAAAGCGGAGCACCGCTGAAAAGCTAAAAACCACTGAGAAGCCCTCTCACCTCCAGCTTCCCTGTCACTCGCATTACGCACGTCGTGCATACTCCACAAGAAGTCAAAACCCCAATGATCCACAGGTACAGGTGTTCCCCAGAAGGCTTCAAGGTCTACAACCCCAGGATCTGGGTTATTCGCAAGCCCCAGCCCATCTGTGACAGTCCACATATCGATGGCAATATTACGGGGGTAAGAATAAGGAACAGAAGCCTTTCCCAGGTCGTATATATCATAGTCGATTGATAAGCTGGTGAGGAGATCCACAAGGCCTAGATTTCCAAGAGCAGCAGCGCGTTGACCTTTCGTCTGATTCAGCTGAGATTTGGGGGCAGAAAATACGGAAAAGCCATCTAGTCCCGGTCGAGGAGGGTGTTCAGTAAGAACTTGTAAGAGGAGAGCCAGGCACTTATCAAAGGGCAAAATTGAATGTGAGTTCGCCAAACACTTAGGATTAAATCCTAGATTAAGGATTCGACTTTTCGATAGTATAGAAGACTCATTGAACAAAAATGTGATAATGGAGGAGATGCTCTTGCGAGGGGATTGACATGAACCGGCATAAATCTTTATCTGAGTGGCGCATTTCAAAAGAACGCCGGCAAGCGCATATACACTTTTTGAAAACGCATCGTTAAAATCGTCCTCCGCTTTTCTGAATTGCATCAAAAGTCCACGAACCTCTTCAAAATCAGGGCTGGTAGAGTCCTTAAAATTGAATTCTCGCAATGTGAATGGCCAATCCAATGATTCCGGTAAGAATCTTGAAATGTGTTTCAACTGCTCCTTACTGACCCGTTGAAATATTTCTTTGACAAACCCCTCTAGGTGATGGTAGAGGTCAAGAACTGGATCCACGCATCGACTCCAATTCCGAGAAGCAGAGTGATTGTATGACAGCACAAGGTCGATATAACAATGTATAGAACCGTGCTCAAAGGGCTTGCTATAAATAAGCTCGTGGAAATTAACAAATTGCGAGTACATCCGCTGAAGTGCTTCGCACTGTCCGGAAGTTGAAAATAAATGGCGCCAGCTGGGACTCCGTGAGAGACAGTCGGATAGGTAAGGACTCTGCCTAGATACTTCGATAGCCGCTGATATCGGCAAGTACATCACGATCGCCTCGACGAGTTCTGGAGGAAGGTTATTTAGCCGCGTTACAACGTTTATCATGGCGAGGCGTATCAGGGAACCAGCAATACTAATAATTATAGAAAAGTAATATGACACCACCTGCAAAGCACGGAAACCATAACTATCCGAGAAAGAAAAAAATTGAGATTTTATATCGAGACTAGCTGGTGTGTCGACTCAGCCACCGGGCCGCCACACTCATGCCATTAGCCCGTGCACCACCTCTAATGGTTTAGTTTCGCGCTGCCACAGGCCCAAAAACTGGTTTTCACGCTTATTCACACCGCCTCCTTCAACCACTGAACGTTCAGAATAATACAGAGCAGGTCGTAGTCATGAATATAGCGTCCTTGCAGGAAATACTTCAGCTTACCTCAATCTTCCTCAATAAGCCCACAACGCGTTTGCCGTGAGTAGCCTCTCATCATTCAAATATGCAAAAAAATTGAGTTCTACAATTGAAATATCGCGAGCTTATTGTAGGAGGTTCGGCCTTCAAAAATTATCTAGCACAAGTAAGCGCATAGATTCATTATGGCCGGAAATAATCTTTCCTCACTGGCACTCTACTAACGGATGAATAAAGTAAAGGTTCGGAATACATGCTTAGGTTTTTCAAGCAAAAACCCTTGTATAGGTTGTCATTCTCACTCTTTCTGGTACAAAATTAAGTGTTGAGAAAAGGATGATCTATTATTGAGGCTCTGCGG
>KV750579.1:31104-61154 GCA_001692915.1 Glonium stellatum
GCCTATCCTCTGAACAAAGACCAAATCTTCGAAATAGAAGGCCTTGCAAAATCTCTACTAAAGGTGGACTAGCTAGGCACGTTCTGGCACGCTCGAGCCTCAATGACTCTAAGAGAGTTTGGTTTCTACCTAGAGGCGCTTAATAGATGCTCCGTTACGATAAGGTTTGAACCGAACGACTATAAACCGAAAATCTGCATGTCTCGCATACTTATTTGCAAAGAGAAGTATCAATGTGCCATTAAGGAGTTAAATGAACTATAGGTAAGATTCAAACAAGACAAAGAGCTAATGAAGGAGCAACAAGAGTTCCTTTACCTTAATTTGCCACGAGATACCGCAGATTTCAATGCGGGTCTGAAGAACTACGAAGCGGCAATTAAAACATATCACGAAGCACTTAAAAAACTCCTAGATGAAAATGAATGTCACTTGCGGCTTATCGATTGCCCTGGGAATGGTGAAAGATTTCTTGATGCCATTAAATATTATTAGGATCCGCGTTTGCAGATAAAAGGCACAGGCCCCAGCCGAGTTGTTATACTATTCCTCCACTTCTCAAACCACCCTTTGTTCTACGAAACCGTTGCTATAGCTGCGAAACGAACGAACAATTTTACTTTCACTAAAGAAACATTCCAGATAGCCATAGCTGCCGCCATAGACGATGATTATAGGATCGAACACCTCGCCGTCCTGCGTGTATCAGCAATGGTAATAACTATATAGTCAACCCCATTATAGCCCTTCCTGCGCAGTTTTAGGCGATTATATACCTAGTTTTATATATTTGATCCAGAGTTATACGATTACTTTAAATAAGAGAAAGGAAGTAGCAAGTTATTATAGTCGTTTTTGTCGTTAAAATTTCAACGACCCAAGCGTGACTGATTATTGCCATGTCTGACTAGTATAACCACGCGCTTCTTCATCATTGCGAAAGAGACTGGGACCACGAAGAAACCGTCGATGCATAGAAGCAGAACCTAGCTCTTGACGGCATAATACACTACCAGCGCTGGCAATGATATTTTTATCCATTGCCTCATAACGATATATTCATTCACAAGGAGTGATAACGATTAAATATTTTGACGGCCCTTATGAATATATATAGAGACTCAAAGCTCTCGTGGTGTAGTAGAAAGCTTTAGGTGAATAAGGAGGAAGCTATCGCTCGCGATCAGGAGCCCGAAGGACAATCACCTGGAAACGAATGAGGCTTGGGCTAGTGAATATTGAGCGATCGGAGTGCTTGAAGTCGTGGATAAGAGGAGGAATTATACAGGGATAGAGAAGAGAGCTGCTAGTGAACGTTAGGGGGGGTGGAGGCCTCTATAGAGACGTCGGCCATATCGATTTAGTGCTACACCATGCCAAGACTGGTGATACCGCTTACATATACAATATCGCGATTATTCATTCATATCGCCGATATTTTGATTGGCTTATGAATTGAATACGATATTTGGCCTATTTATTCATTCGTTCATCATTGCCAACACTGTACACTACAATAAGAACAGAAGCCAATGGGTCCACGTCACTTATAATATACTCACAGTTAGCCGACCAGTTACCGTATACCTTCTATGAGCAAATAATATTAGCTTACAAACTCCAGAGGCAAAAGCATATCTAAAAAAGATTGAATTCATCGCGGCTAGCTAAGGCGAGGATGTCGACGTCCCATTGGCCTAAATTGCTCGAATCATTCTGGCTTGTGCACGGCGCGCCTAGTCACGTTCACAATGGCTAAGAGGCAAGGAATATGCTTAAAACCCCCGAGAGGCTTACATTGGACGTTTTATCAGATGATGACTCCGAAAATGATCAGTAGGGATATTTAAGACTCGCTTTATGCTTCACACAATTGAACGATAAGGGTCAATTATTCGCCCCGTAGTTTTTATTCTTCCCATCCGTGAGCAATAAGAGAGCCCAAGGTAAATAGAGAGAACGTACGTAACGGCGAAAACTCTAGTGGGAGTTGATGGAGACTCTTCTGATTATGTCTAGAAGGCCCCGTTAATTCCTGAAAATCGGGAGAGACTTATTGATGATGAAACTGACATAAAATCTGCTGGCACCAGCGGTGACAATCACACCCCCGACCACAGCCACGGATATGAGTAGAGGATGCCTCACTTACTACTGCGACGGTGAATGTGGCACGGAGTGGGCCTATGCCCACGATGTTTATCTTTGCTAAGATTGTCTAGACGCTGAGTTTGATACAGGTTGTCTCCAAAAGTAGAGACCCCAAAACTTCAAGGAAGTAAGCCTAATTTAGTAAGAATTGAGCGTTAAACTTTAATGATAATAAATTTTTTGTAGAAATGAGCTTACCACTAAATATTTACTATTTTAAATTTTACCCGAAGTACTCTTTACTTCTCTAGCTTCTTTGATTCTCCTTTCCGCCCTTTTTATACTATAACATTTTAAACTGAAGTCCCGTATGACATTAAAATAAAGCTTTTTACCGGTAAACGTGGAAATTGTAGAGCTCTACATGTTCCATATATCTTTCATGGGGTTTTGGCTCCCTGGAAGAAACTTCAGATACTTGCAACACTGATCTTTGCCAAAAGCCATATTATAAGGATGTATGCAAACAATTGTGTAACTATAAATGTAGGAATAGGATTAGGATGTATCAAAGATCACGCTAGCATCACCCGTGGTAGAAGAGATTGAGACTATCGAATTCTGTGTATATAAACGCAGGAGAGCGGCTCATAATTCCTAGTGATGGTTTTAATGTCTATGAGTGAAGCCATCCCAATCTAGTTGAAATACGCTTTTTCATGAGGTTGTCCGATGAATGTTTTTATCAGAATGCTAAAATAAATCATCATCCCTCAGAGTTGTACCAAATAAAGCCCATCATAGTGGAGCCTCCTCTAAAAACCGCTTTGGTGGGTCAAGCTCTGCCATGTCCCAATACCTGCATCGGTCAAAATACTGCATTCTGGAGTAGGTCTGAGAAAAGGTAGCGCTAGCATAGTTGACATAAATTTGCCATTGTGGTATTGACCACTTTGCTCTTCAGTTAGTACGTTTAGGTGTTCAGCAGGATCGAATTCTACATACCCAAGAAAATAGAAGTCCCCGAGACCAGTAAGATAAGGTCCATTAATAATGTGTGTTTAGCGGGAGGTTACCGGGGGAGGACTTGCAATATTGAAACAGCGCAGGGGGAAAACGGGTTGACTGAAAAATAACTAGAGTGTTTCATAACACTGCAATGTCATAAATTTTAAACAAGATATGGCTCCGCTTCCCTTGAGAGTTATCCAGCCTTTCTCGTTTCTTCCTAGCAATCTCAATTCTTCTACCCACTTCAAATTTCTATCATTATAGATTACGGTATCGACAAATTACCCATCAGCCTTGTTGCCCTGATAGCATTCGTTCAATCTCTTCTGGAGTTGGTGAGTCCCATACGTAGAAACCTGCTCCATACAACGCGCAGGAATAGTCCCGGCTGCCCGTTGCTAGATAATAAGGATCAGAAACAGATCTAGAAAGCGGTTACCATTTGATATTTAAAGATGCCTGGCGTATTAAGGGGTTGGGCGTGGGTTATTCATGTTAGTGCTTTATGATTTGAAATTGAAACGTGCTTCGAAGGGTTTGGTAGCGTGCTGTAATCTACTAGCGTTAGTAGGTGAGACACCCGTCAAGAAAGAATTACGGAAACCCCAAGGTATCTATGAGATAAGCTGGGCTGTTATCACATTTCACCGTATTACTGTGACATATTAATGTATTTCTTTGTCATTCACCGTCACTACGAGAAACCTCTCCCAGGTTTGCAAAAACTCATAGAGTACATATCGGAGAGCCATCATTCGTTCCTTTAGCCTCCACATGAAAAAGAAAAGACGCCTTCACGTCTAATGCGAAGATGCAACCACTAGCATCCACCGCAGATTACCGTTCGCCGAGAAGAGAAGGGATGCGTGTATGAGAGAAAATGAAGGCGTGACACATGAAGATAGGGAGTTAAGGGAATCACAGCGCCAAATCCACTTTTGAACCGATTAATGCATTCAGTCGACCTCCTCCATGGCACTCTCACCACTAGCCTCGGCAGGAGCAGCTTCTTCAGCCTTAGCCTCCTCAGCAGTCTCGACTTCCTCGTCAACATTAAGACCGAGGGAAACAAGCTTGTGAATGCGCTCGGCGTACTGGACGGGTTCATCGATGGTGAAGCCCGAGACAAGGAGGGACGTCTCGAAGAGTAGCAGGGTGATGGATTTAACAGTGCGGTCCTCCTCACCATCAGCCTCCACCTTGCGCTTCAGCTCCTTGATGATCGGGGACTTGGGTGAAATCTCGAATGTCTTCTTCGACGACATGTAAGAGCTCATGGAGGTATCACGTAGAGCTTGAGCCTTCATGATACGTTCCATGTTGGCAGACCAACCGAACTGGCCAGTACGGATAGCGCATGGTGAACCAATGAGCTTGTGGCTGACAACAACCTTCTCAACCTTATCTCCGAGGACGTTCTTCAGGCTCTTAGCGAGGCCCTCGAAATCCTTCTCCTCAGCCTCGCGCTGCTTCTTCTCCTCATCGGTCTCCTCGAGCTCAAAGTCCTTGGTGATGTCGACAAGCTTCTTGCCATCAAATTCCTTGAGCTGAGTCATAGCGTACTCGTCAATCGGGTCAACGAGGAACAATACTTCGAAGCCCTTCTCCTTTAGCGTATCAAGGAATGGCGACTTCTGCACAGCCTTAAGGGACTCGCCGGTAATGTAGTACATCTGCTTCTGATGCTCAGGCATGCGTGTGACATAGTCAGCGAGAGATGTAGTCTCATCACCAGACTTGGTGGAGTTGAAGCGAAGGAGCTTAGCAAGAGACTGGCGGTTCTGAGAGTCCTCGTGAATTCCAAGTTTGATGTTCTTGCTGAAAGCGGAGTAGAACTTGTCAAATTGCTCCCGGTCTTCAGCAATTTCGTTGAACAGCTCAAGGGTCTTCTTCACGATGTTCTTCCGAATCACCTTCATGATCTTGTTCTGCTGGAGGGTTTCACGGGAGAGATTCAGAGGGAGGTCCTCAGAATCAACAACGCCCTTAACAAAGCTGAGCCACTCCGGGATGAGATCGGTGGCATCATCAGTGATAAAGACACGGCGGACGTAGAGCTTAATGTTGTTCTTGGTCTTCTTTGTCTCGAAGAGATCGAAAGGCGCTCGCTTGGGAACGAAAAGGATAGCGCGGAATTCTAGCTGACCCTCAACGGAGAAGTGCTTGACGGCAAGGTGGTCTTCCCAGTCGTTGGAAAGCGACTTGTAGAATGACGCGTACTCTTCCTGGGAGATATCCTGTGGGTTTCGCGTCCAGATTGGCTTGGTCTTGTTTAGCTCTTCTTCTTCAATCTTGGACTCCTTGATCTTCTTCGTCTTCTTTTCCTTCTTCTCCTCTTCTTCTTCGTCGACCTCCTCGACCTTCGGCTTCTTGTCGTCGTCTTCCTCCTTCTCCTCGGCCTCGTCATCCTCAACCTCCTTCTCAGTTTCCTTGAGAACGTGGAGGTAGATCGGATAGGAAATGAACTCGGAGTGCTTCTTGACAACCTCCTTGATCTTACTTTCGTTTAGGTAGTCAGTCTGTTCGTCCTTGAGGTGGAGAATCATCTTCGAGCCACGACCCAACGGCTCGCCTTCAGTGTCCTGTGTGATGGTGAAAGTGCCACCGGCGCTTGACTCCCAGATGTACTGCTCATCGTCGTTATGCTTCGACACAACAGTGACTTTATCGGCAACAAGGTAGGCCGAGTAGAAACCGACACCGAATTGCCCGATCATGGAGATATCGGCACCAGCAGTCAAGGCTTCCATAAACTGCTTAGTACCTGAGCGCGCAATCGTGCCCAAGTTGTTCACCAAATCCTATGAGATAATTGTCAGTCTAGTGAGCACAAAATCAGCCCTCTAATTGAACGTACCGCTTTTGTCATACCAATGCCGGTATCACGGATTGTCAGTGTCTTCGCCTCCTTATCTGGAATGATATCGATCCGAAGATCCTTGCCGCTATCCAGCTTGCTAGGATCTGAAAGAGCCTCGTATCGGATCTTGTCAAGCGCATCGGAGGCATTGGAAATCAACTCTCGCAGGAAGATCTCCTTGTTTGAGTAGACTGTGTTGATAATGAGGCCGAGAAGCTGAGAAATCTCGGCCTGGAACTCAAAGGATTCGGCAGGCATGGTCGTAATACTGTGGGGGGGGAGGTGTGTGCCTATGCAATTATGGAGTCAGTAATTAATAGCTCGCACTTGGGTAGTAAGACAGAGATGATAGATCAGAAATTGTAGAAGCTACGGTCACTAAAGGCCGTGTTCTGTTGGCGAAGGTGGGGTCTCTGCCTGGAAGATGACGAGGCTGGAAGGTTTGTTTATATACTTACGGTTTTGAGAGGATGAAGAAGGTCTAACGGCTTTGTAAAAGCGCTAGTGGATGAGATTGACTCACGGTGTAGATGGTAGAGGAAGGAGATCTATCTGCTTCAGCAATTTGAGGAGGATGGAAGAGGTAGAAGAAATGTTTGGAGGGTGAAGCTGAAATACTCTCGCTCAAAGCTCGAGAAGATTCTAGACGAAGCCGGCAACACTGCGGTTAATGGACGCCTAGCCAATCACCAGCATCTTTTGTTTTGCGCCTCGCTCACCGCCCTCCCGCCGAAACTCCAAACCCCAGAGCTCGTTCACCCAGCCTCCGCCCTTCTGAAAGTTAAGGGCGGAAGAAATTGCTTATGCTCGTCGCAATGTGCCTACTTTCGAGTTATTTTCAGCAACACCATCCTCATTACCTCTGTAATCTCAGTCTACTCGGCATCTTCGCTTCCCAATGTTGCACGCTGAACTACTAGAATTCTGCCTGTTGTTATCAGCCTCGCCCAGCCTTGCGTTACCCTTCGTTCGATTATTCGCTGTGCGGGACAGCCTAACGCTCCATCAGCCACCAGAAGGCGTACTTGCTTTCACACGGCCCCACTAATACCATTCGCATTGACCTCTGCTTGCGATTCCACTCATAAACCCAACCAGTTGTAAAACACAGCCTCGATCATGCCTAGTAGGCTGCTCAGCATAGCCCCACTACGACTAGCTGTCCTCCGTCCCACTCGAAACCTTCTGCGTGCCAATCAACAAATCCAAACTAGTTAGTAGCCTTGCCTTCCTCGCCCATGCATCATGCGCTAGGGCCTTCGTCGACTATGCTCTCAGTATACATCTCGTGCAAGCAGCTCTAAAACTGAACCACCTCGAGCTACAGTTTTCCTAAATCCATACGCAAATCTTCACGGTATCTTATGGGATCCTGGGTGTCGTATCGATTACGAACGTACAATAGGAGGTAAGGCAGGTAAGCTACGGTAAGATATAAGAGGTTAATACAGCTCATTATTGTGGCGCCCAGCACTACAGCTGCTTAGCCATAGTGTTTAGTGCTGCGAATAATTCCAAGCGCACAGGTTTAGGATAGCCAGGAAATGGTTCTAATCATGGAATGAGGCTATTGGAAGAGCATACTAGAGCAAATGGCTGCAGTTTAGCTAAACTTTTTTAGCCACCATGTGTGAATTAGCGGAGTTAGCTCAAGCCGGAAAACGCTGGATAGCCGTTTAGACGACTTATGAGCCAACAAGTCAACTCAGGGATACTTCGCGAACTTGCTATCCTACCTTTATTTCCGCGGCTAATCAACATCAGCAAACGATTATTTACTTGCCCCTTCTAAGATTCTGGTAAGCAATGTGACGGCCGGCCGGGGACAATGACTGAGATGTGATGGCTTACGTGATTCGAATCTTTCTTCTCCGCTCCTTTGCGATATTTCACTTTTCGTGCTCCACAAAGGGAGCCTAACCCACACATAACGTCTCCTCCTGACATCTCCCGCTTATTGAACAGCTAGATGAAGTCAAAAATCAAGAAAGATGAAACGGTGCCCAATGTACGCGAGAACTTTGACCTGGCCGACGGTTCCACTCCCGTTCTACCGGATAGATTGGATCTCATTTAATAGAGCGTACCGAAAAGCTTCAGCGCTCAAGTGACGTAGAAAAACATGGAGAAACCTTGTCAAGACTGTCACCATAATAATTACCGGGCTCGCGCCATTGCCGATGGTAGCCTAGTAACCTTCACAGCGGTTCAGCCCATTGGACGCTAGGAAACGAAGTCCATTCCCTCTACCCCTAGGCCGAACATTCCGAGATGAACTCCCACATGCCAAAAGAGGAAGTACTATTTCTCTAACCAGACCACATGATAAATAGACATGCCATAGAGAAGCATTTAATATGTCAAAGTCATCCCACACACCACGACTCTACAGTGTCTCCATTTTCTTTTACCACTTTAGAACATGAAGTCAACGATAATCTCTCTCGTTGCTGCCTTTGCGATCCAGCAGACCACAGGTCATGCAACTTTTCAGGATCTGTGGGTAAATGGAGTAGACATGATAAGTCACCCAAATCGCCCTATCGTCTGCGCAAACTGACAGCCTAGTTTTTGAACGCCGGGACCTGCATACGGACGCCACCGAGTAACAATCCCGTGACGAGCGTTTCTTCAACTGACATTCGCTGCAATGTGGGAGGCACGAAGGGCGTCAGTGGTAAATGCACTGTAGCTGCGGGCACCAGTGTTACTGTCGAGATGCATCAGGTACAATGAAAGCCTCCTTTTTATCTACACACACTAAAGATAAATAGCAATCCGGAGACCGATCATGCGCAAACGAAGCCATTGGGGGTGCTCACTATGGCCCAGTAATCGTCTACATGTCAAAGGTGTCCGACTCATCAACCGCAGATGGTTCGACCGGATGGTTTAAAATTTTCGAAGACGGCTGGGCACCAGCGAACAAAGGTGCAGGTGACAATGACCATTGGGGCACTAATGATCTGAACAGCTGCTGTGGCAAAATGGATGTCAAAATTCCTGCTGACATTCCCGCGGGCGACTACCTCCTCCGTGCTGAGGTTATCGCGCTGCACGTCGCTGGCTCTACAGGCGGTGCACAGTTCTATATGAGCTGTTGTAAGTCTCGCGTACCTCAATTTAGCCTTCTTCTTTTACAAGACGGCTGAGCAATAATAACGCCTTGCGTAGATCAGCTTACGGTGACCGGTGGTGGATCTGCCACCCCAGCGACCGTCAAGTTCCCTGGCGCCTACGCTGCCAGCGACCCCGGAATCTTAATCAACATCCACGCGGCAATATCAACTTATGTTGTTCCAGGACCAGCAGTGTATAGTGGTGGAACCATTAAATCTGCTGGTAGCCCTTGCAGTGGAGCTGCGGCAACAGCATCCGCAGTGACGACTCTGAAGACCGCAGTCACATCAACTAAAGCAGCAGCTGCCACAGGCACCGCCGCAGCCGGCAGCTCTGGCAATTCAGCAGGGTGCGCAGCAGCTAGATTTGAGCAATGTGGTGGGAACAACTTTGGCGGGTGTACGACATGCGCTGTAAGTAAACTATGAAAATCCTCAATTTGCATGATCCGAGAATAACATCAAGAATAGTCTGGAACAACCTGTGTAGGAGTTTCTGCTCCCTACTACTATCAGTGCCAGTAAAGGCGTGATTTCTAGCTTTCAGATAGACAATAAATATATAATTACCTGTGATCTCTAGCAAAGCGTACTAAACAAAGGAAGCAAAGGTTGGCTTGATAGACTGTACTAACTTAGAATATCGCTTTGGGGTCTTCCGACGAAAAAGTTGTATAGAACTAACTCCATTAGCTCACCAACTACTCGTTGCAAATTAGCCTTCTATATGCCAATGGGCTTCGTTCACAAAACCTTGCTAGAGCGCTTCACCTGGTCAGAATAGAATCTAGAAAGCTATTTATCCAACACGTTAGCCGGTTAAGTCTATTTCGGGCTTTTAATAACCCGCGGTTTCAGAATTTTTCTTCAGTTGTGTTCTAGTCAAAGGAAGGAAGTTTAAGGTCGTTCTCTGTTCCTAGTCTCCATTTCTCAAATGCACAAATCCCCATTTTAGATGTAGTGGGGTGTACTTGATGAGCCTATTTCGAGGATCGTAGGAAATGCACAACGGAACACTATCCAAAGCTACAAGAGCCACCTTGAAAGATATTTAATCAACCCATGCAAATCGATCATCCTAGTAGGCGCCGTCAGTTCTGGGATTAACAGTAAGCATAGAGGAAGCAGACAATCACCCAAAGGTAGCGCGTCCTCCCCACGATGAACCTGCCCAGCTTTCCTACATAAATATGAAGAAAATTCCTACAAAACCACATCACCCATTCCTCTAAGATATCTCCAAGTAGAATCATAATCGCCTTTAAGTCCGCACTTAGTCTACTCTCGGGGTACATCCTCGGAAAGTCAGTTTCTCCCACCACACTCATAAGGTACCGCACGCTCTATCCTCACTTTCGGAGAAAATGCCGCTGCCCTACTCCACGCCTTCCATGTGGCCAGTGGCCATATAATTCACAATGGATACCTGCTCAGTCACCCTTCATTGTCCCTACATTAATCCAAAGCAAGCGCTGACTTCGTGTCTATGCGACACCTTTACCACCTGTAACTACTATTCAAGTCAACAAGCTCATGCTTCGTTAGGACAGACCTCGAACAACGCGTTCAGAAGCTTACCTTGGAAGAATTAGCGGTTTGTGGATTAGAGAAGAAGCCTTGCGTTAGTTTGACCGTGCGAATGGAGTTAAATCTTGCAGTTCTAAAGCATTCATACGATAGATCCGACGTCACGTATGCAGGCACAGGAGTCATTTATTATCGTCAAAGATGCGACAACGTGTTAGGTTAGAGAAGAGCAAAACTGGATGTGAAAATGCGCATGCGTGTCTTGTAACACTGAATTAGGATTTTGCGAAGTCATGACTACAGAGGAGATACCCAAGGACAGTTTGAGTGGGAAAGGAACACGAACGAGCTTCATGGGGTCGTTCCTGCATTCTCACATCGCCGATGTGTTCGATGACTACATAACACCCGTCAATCCCGTCCGTACATTACCAAATCCTCAAGGATAGACTCGCGTCGTATTCCAACGCTTACTTCAAATTGGCCTACATATCCTTTCTCGGCTATTTTTCTCGTGCGGTTCTTTCTAATCCTAATACAGTTCTCACCAGTAACTATCCATTTCCAATTGAGGTCCGGCCGCAGCCATTCTCTAAAGAGATTAGCAGTAACTTCGAGCTAGAAATATCGGAAAATTATCCTATACGATGGTCTTAAACCTCCAAAGCGAAGCTCGTAACAAGGGTTCCCAAGAACTAAAGCGCAAACATCTAAATAGATCCCGACGGCATCGATGTTTCTTGTTAGAGCTTCCCGCAGAGCTCGTTCAACAAATTGCGAGTCACCTCAGTCTATCCTCTACCGTTGCCTTCACACTTACCTGTCACACTTCTGGAAGAATAATCGGGACGGAGTCACGGGCTGTTATTCGACGGATTGAGCACGCAAAAGAACTCCACCTATTCGGACAACTTCTCGAGAAGGATTTCTTCAATGCTCTGTACTGCTACCAGTGCAAAAAGATCCACTGGTCATCATATGGGAGAGAACTTTTGAAAATTAGTGGTCTCGATTTCGGCCTCATCTTCGTGCTATTAGAAAGACACGTCTATAAGCTACTAGAAGCGTGCCTCCTCGCTTTGATGAAGGCAGCAGGACTTTCTTGCCCTCATATTTTTAGGATGCTAGACTTGCACGAGTTGTTTCAAAAACGGCTTCTCGATTCACTTCGGCTCAGACAATTAAGCTCTCTCAATCAAGCTGGGCAAGGCAGCCAATTAACCCAGCCTATCCGGATTATGCCGGGTATATACTTAGCTCAGCCAGCTCAGGTAGTGCAACAGCTACCATTTAGTGGACACGACGATAGCTGGGACGCCAACGCAAGAATCTTAGAGCAGCTGAGTACGCTAGAGCATTGTTCTGCTGGACCACTGCCTCGTCCAAAAAACCAGTCTCTAAAGGACATTGCATCCCAAAGGCTTGCATCTCTGGTTCCCGGAGGGAGATTTTTCACTGTCCGTACCTCTAAGCGTTTAGAAAAGCGGATAACGTGTATGAAGACCATTAGGAACATAATTTGGATACAAGCAGCGAAATAGCTCACAATTTACCTCAGAACTTCGAGGTCCTAAGAGCCACCAGCGATGTAGATGGGTATGGATTTGGGAAACTGAAGCAGAATTCTCGCGTCACTGTATTTCTAAAACCTTTATTCTCGTATAAAAGCTCAGACGAAGGACCTTAGAAATTCCCCAAGAGCCATAATAGCCATTGCTTGTCCATATGGCATGTTCGTTAAAGCAATGTCTTTGTAATGCTGTAGACTGTGGCCCATTGCCGTGCCGAAGCTCACATGTAACAGCTCTCCTTCTTCGCTTACCTTTTCCAGAACTGCTTTTATGGCTTTGACCGCAACTTCTCGATACTCATTTCCTATATATCGTTTCCGTACCGCTTTTAATATACCATACGCAAACCCTGCAGTAGCTGATGCTTCTTCGTGACTTCCTTGACTCTCTGGTATATCAAGCAGAGTGCGCCACATGCCACTGTCTGCTTGATATCTTTTTAATGCTCGGCACTGCGCTACTAGAACATCTATCAAGTGCGCCCGTATTGGATCATTCTTAGCCAGGTCTAGGAGCTCAATAAAGTCCGGTATCACTATCGTTAGCCAGCTATTCCCTCTCGCCCATCTCGCTTTAGCAAAATTATGGCCCACACCACCTTCAGCGTTGCTGTCAAATTTCCACCCATGGAAAAAAAGACCGGTTGAAGTGTCGAAAAGATACTGTATATGCAGCAAAAACTGCTTCTTTGCCTCTTGCACATATGCTGGCCGATTCAACACTTTTCCAATCTTTGCCAAGGGCAACACCGTCATCATTAAAGTGTCGTCCCATAGCTCATTCGTGTTTGCTGCTACATAGGTCTCATGCTGCATACCTCCGAATGGCGTCCGCGGTAGGTCGTGCATAGCCCACTCGGCCCAAGATTCCAGCCACGGCAGATATGTCCGATTACCGGTATCTTCGTACAAGTATGCAAGAGTGAGGAAGACGACCATGGTGTTGATGTTTTTTGTTGTACCTTCCGCAAGGCGCTTTGTAAACCAATCGTTGATTGTAGTGAGAGCGGAACTGTCGGCAGTGAGAGTATGATACTGATACAAGCCGTACAGGCCGATACCATGCGTCCACTCCCAGCCGTTCCAACCCTTGGTATCGATGATACGGCCATCGGGGAGTCGAAGCAGAAACTCTCCTGTTGTATCTGTTATGTTCACAAGGTTGTGGATAAGAAGTTTAATTACGGAGTGGATTTGGCTGGATGAAAGATCGTGGGCCTGGAGAGGCATGGCGATTCTGGTAAAGGGACCAGGTGCAGAGCCTATGCAGGAATGGAAAGCAGTTGGACTCAGCGGCGGATAAATTAGACTAGGTTCATTCAAACTAGGAATATCACGATACTTCAACACCATCTGAAGCTCGTGAGATCCAAGCTCGATCCGCCTGTTCGGGTCGTCTTCGAACCGAAAACTCCGACGTCCCAAAAACGCCAAGCATGCCAAGAAACCGAAGTGTTCTTTCCACTTCCCCGCACCATGGAGACAACTCTTGTTGCGGGGTGGCTCCGCGTGGTGGCTTCTGGGCGGCTGGGGTTTGATTACTCGAGCGGAGAGGAACCCGGGTTGGATCGCAAAGACTGGCTGGAGAAATAAACCTCGACTACTCGGGGACCCCGGCCGGTTTTATCCCGAACACTTTTAAAGACCATAGCCGTTCGTTTATACAGCTCCTGTCTGAGAGCTTGTCTCCACTTTTCTCTTCAGTACATCATTCTTTATTACTTTCGTCCGATTCCGAAGTTGACGTTCCCATCATGGTCGATATCAAAGGTGAGGAGTATGGTCATGATGTGGTTGCGCCGTCTGAGGTACTACAGGTTGTTGAGACCGAAGATATTAAGGGTAATGATATAACAGACATCTCTCAAATAGAGAGAGTCATGTCTCCAGAAGAACTAGAGAAGGATCACATGAACTACGACCGTGTGGACAAGGAGCTTGCAAAGTACGCTAATGCAGCAAGAATCGATATCAGCGAAGAGGAAAATAAGAGGTTGAAGAGATTGATAGACAAGAGAGTCCTTCCAATCATGATATTTACATATTTCCTACAAGCATTGGATAAGGGCACATTGTCCTTTGCTTCCATTATGGGAATCAAAACTGACGCCCACCTTGTTGGCCAGCAGGTATGATATCTGGTTTTCTGTTTGTGATCAACCTTTCCGCTAGAATGGCAGAGTCAGTTCTATGCTTGCTAACTAGACAACAGTACTCCTGGCTTACAACTTGCATCTACATCGCCGTGCTCATCGTAGAATACCCAACAAATTGGCTTATTCAACGCGTTCCAATTGCTAAATATCTTGGTCTGAACATCATCCTCTGGAGCATAACGCTTGCTTTACATGCTGTATGCCGCAGCTTCGCTAGTCTTGCGGTCGTTCGTACGCTTCTCGGTATCTTTGAAGCGGTATGCCAGCCCTCTTTTCTAGTACTGAGCTCAATGTGGTATAAGCGAGAGGAACAGGCTCAGATCGTTACATATTGGTACATGATGAACGGCGGACAGCAAATCGTTGGCGGTCTTCTAGCATACTGCTTTTCTCTTATCCACCGTGGACCGTTGAAAAGCTGGCAAGCTATTTTCCTAACCTATGGATGTTTTTCTGTCCTCTGGGGCTTATTCGTCCTGTGGTGGCTTCCTGGTATGTAATATCTTATTCCTACGGTTTTTTATTGTCATGTAGTATTAATTCGTAATATAGACAGCCCTATGCGAGCCAAATGCTTCACGGAAGAAGACAAAACCTTAATGATTGAACGGGTTCGAACAAACCAAACTGGTATACAAAACAAGGCATTCCGCCCTGAGCAAATAAAAGAAGCTCTTCTTGATCCCCAATCCTGGTGTTACTGTGGTATCGCAATCTGTACCACGCTCCCGACTTCTGGCCTGGGGGCATTTGCAAACATCATTATCTCCGGCTTCCACTTTACCGTACTACAGACGCAACTGCTCGCGATGGTCCTTGGAGTTGTGATCATTATTATTCTTCTTAGTTCAACCTGGTTAGTCAAAAAGACAGGACAGAATTTGATCGTCATGGCATTATATGTGATTCCGTAAGCTTACTCAAGACAATTCTCCGGTTTTATTTTGCCATCTATCATTTATTCCCTCCTAGGTTAGTCATTCTGACGACCGCCCCTCTTAGTTCCTTCATCGGCACGATCGTCCTCCTGACTGTCGAGAATAAAAATAAGGGTACTCAAGTCGGCCTCTTGATATCTTACTATATTGTGCTCTCATTCTGGGCTGCACAAACCCTTGCCATGTCCATGATTTCGCGCAACATCGCGGGGCAGACAAAGAAAACTGTCGTTGTTGCTATGAACTTTGTTGCATGGGCGACTGGAAATGCTATTGGGCCACAAGTCTTTTTATCATGGAATGCACCGCGCTATTTTATTGCTTTCGCAGTGCACATGGGCTGCTACGTGCTGCTTGTTTTCGTAATTATGTTTTTGAGATGGGAACTCAAGAGGAGAAACGTAAAGAAGGATCGCTTGGTGGAAGCGGGAATTAGGCAAGCGAAAGACGAGAGGTTGGTGCATGCTTTTGATGATTTGACTGACGTGGAGAACCCAAATTTTAGGTATATTTTTTAGGGCTTAGTAGAGCAGAACAAATGACTCAAACTTGGACCATTAATATCTGCAATCGATTAGTATACTTCCACTTGACACTCCTGTGAATTCGCTTCTTACTGTGGCTTTGATGGCTTTATCTTGATGTCCAAGGGGACCTCAATACTTTACCATAGTTGTATCTGATGAATTTAGAATTCTTACTATCATCTAGAGAAGCTCTCAAGTTTCACGACGTAATATACTAGCAATAAGCTGTACCCGAAGAATAGAGAAACATAAATTGATTTCCGCTTTGCTATATGTGTTATGAATGAGTATAACCATTGGTCACATTATAGATGGAACGTAATTACTGAACGAAGGAGTATGATACAATTTTATCTAAATCTATATGCTTTCTTTATCCGGGAAATCCATTTGCTTCTCAGTCTCTAATAATCTATTATATTACCGTTAGCAAGACTACCTAGGAAAATAACATATTGCACTCAGACTTACACAAAGCTCTCAAATCTCACTCCTCTCCTCCGTCCATGCAGGGAACGATGGCCTGGCTCACCAACATGGGCCATATTGTCCCACTCATAAAGCTCTGGGGAGAAGCTTACTTTTGACCAGTTCTGGATTAAGATACGCCAATAGCAAGCTTCTGCAGCGGGCGTGAGATATCGTTCTCGGAATATTTTAACACTATTATCGGCGATACGTCTCGTCTCCTCTGGATGTGCTAGGAGATCGTTCATCGTCATCTCCAGATCTGAAAAGTCCCGCTCCACCTCCACAAAGTTCTGATTCGTACCATTGGACTTGAGGAGGTAGTGGTAATGCTGAATCCACTGTAGCTTGTGACTGATGATAACAGAACGGCATATTTGGCGATATTTCAAGGAGCCAGAGTAACTACGACCTGCACCAAAGAATTTACCAGTAAGTGATTGCTCTTGGATCCCACAGAGAAAGGAGGTATACCTTCAGCGTGCGCAATGAACGAATAACCACACTGGTCAACTGGTCCGAGAAAATCCGCTTGCATACTGTGAGGGTCATGCCACTGTATCGCGCTCACCGCACTCCAGGGCTTGTCCTTCGTTGCGTCGAGCAGCGCTCGTCGTAGCTTCGGCGCATAAGCCAATTTACCACGCCAGACAAGTTTCTTCTCCTTTGTCTCCCACGGCTCATATTCCTCGCGCCGCACCACCTCAGACAAGACCTCTGTCCAAGGTCCAATTTCCCGCACATTCCAGCTCCAGAAACCGAAGTCAGGCATCAGCCAAAGGTTCTGATCTTGTGTTCTGCGTGCAAGTACCCAGAGCGGTTTTGAGGGATCGCGAGCCATGTCTTCGACTGTGAAAACAAATTCGATGTTGGGCGTGGCTGCCCGATGGGGAATGGAGGTAATGGAGCGGTGAATGGCATAGAGTGCTGCGATTGCCTTCTTGCGGTGGTCTTGGTCTATCATCTGGGCTTCGAGGACATAGAGCTAAGGTGACGGTCAGCTGCAGCACCTAGGAGTAATAATCACCTTTGCTCAGTGCAGAGTTGACTTGAGAGTAGGCTAACCTCGCCATCATAAATCATCGCTCGTACCATACCGTTAGAGAACTCGAAAGAATCCAACTCTCCTTTCGTGACGTGGTTCCCCCGTCGTACCTCAGTCGCGCGATGAATATCCTCGAAAAGTCCCGGAAATGCCGCATTGCACTGCTCGAAGTCCAGCCCTTCATTTAAATCGTCGCGCCCATACGTAAATGCCCACCCCTTCTGAGGCTCCTTTGTGTGATTGAGGACGGCCGGAGCTGTTGCTGCGCGGTCTAAGCAGGAGTCACAGCTAAATGTAGTGCTGTACTGGCACAAGCACCGTCCAGCAGGGAGGATCCCCTTCACGAATGGTAGGAGTTCCGCATTGCCACTTCTCGTCCCATAGACAATCGTTCCAATAAACACAAGGACAGTTGCGACTATTGCTACAATGAAGGACGGCAGGTCAACTCCAAAGCATCGTCGTCTCAGCAACATGGTGGAAGGACACGATAGAATTCATGGGAAAGACTGAAGTTTTGGCGGACATAGTGGAATGACAATATTGTCTAGAGCCTTTAAAAAGAAACTAGAATAGCGGGAAAACGCGCGTCGGGTGGAAGTTAAGACCTCTACGTGCGATTCCCGCAATTGCGGCTGAAGTCTGGGTCTGCTAACTCACATATTAAAATCTCGATGCTGCGAAGCCATGCGCAGCATAGGCGGCCAGTGATACGCAATCGGGCAGACTATTCGCTGCCTATCCCGGCTTGTGACGCTATCTATGGAACGTGAGCATGCTGGGGAGCGTTGGGATGGTCGAGCAGGGTTAGAGAGGCGCATCATGGCTCGTTCTAGTGCACGCCATTCCCCTGCAAACGGACGCCTGTCGTCTTATAACAACCAAATCCGACCAATTAGCGCAAAGATGATTGTGCTGACGCCGCCAAGAACTGACCCTTTGGTGAAGGGGTTGGCAGGGTCCGTGTGCATCATGCACGACCACCCGCCCAGTAAGCGTCTGTTCTGTGGGCACAGCTAGCCTCTCGTTGGCGGATGAAATTCGGTTTCTAATTTTTATGAGAGCAATTTAGGCACACCGTGGCTATCAACCAGACAGGAATCTAGGTGTTAGGGGCTGAGTCTTCACCGACCTACTATATCACATTGGGGGTGTGTCTGGGCTTCAGCCATGGAACGATGAACTCGAAACATTCTGTAAAGGAGGCTGGAAACGGCAAGCCATATTTTAAAGGCCTTGTGTGGGACTGAAGTGCCGTTCAACAGAATGCGCAGAGGCGGCGTTAATGTGTTGGGTTTTGCCGTAATCATAACTCTTTGACGATCTGCAGAGCACGTGGGCATTTATAAAAGCATTATGACTAGCATAGTGGAGACTACCTAAAGTATTCAGCGCTGCAGAATGAATTTTCCTACTCGATTTTTCGAGCAACTCTTTAACTTTCTTCACTTGTTATCCCCACCCACAACTGAAGATAATATGGGCTCTGCTAAAGCTAATTATCTTGGGCTATCCTCTCCGAGCCCACGTCGAAGACTGGACTTGCGGGCCCCCTTAATATCAGCTTCATTGTCTCTGAATCTCATCGACATATGACTGTTAGACTCGATCATTTGACTTCGTAACATTAAACCTATTTACAAACACCGTGCTTGATTGGCTACTCTTCAATTCCTTTTGTAGACTCTGCTAGCACCCCGGAGTCTGTATCTGTGCCCTGGCTATCAGGCCTTTCAGTAGTATTAGCGGCCTTCGAGTCTGAGGGCAGCGGTGCTGCAACAACACCTGCAGGTGGGTGGACGTGGCCGAAGCCCTCAGCATCTTCAGCATCGAGTTGCATTAGGTAGGTTTCCCAAATTTCGATGAGCTAGGTGGGACTCATTAGCCATGCTATAACCGAACCAGCCTTCGGGAAAGACAAGGAGAGTAATAAACCAAGAAAGGTAACACAGCCAACAGTAACATACCTCTTTCTGTGCTTCCACCGCACTTTCTAAATAAGTCTCGACACCTGACTTAAAGTCCTCTACCTTCTCCCGCTCAAATCTCTCCAACTCCGCACGCATCAGACGGCCCATGTCCTCAAAGAGCAGACGAGCCTGATGCACTCTGCGTTCTGCATCTGCAACATCAGCGCTGAGTTGATTCAGCCTATCTTGCTGCGATCTGCCTTGACGTAGCAGCTTGTCCTGAGTTGTCTTACGCTTTTGCAGCTCTGACTCGGCTGTGTGCCACGCATGGTATGCCTTTTGCCGTTGCTGGAAAGCGGTTTTGACAGACCCAATCAGACGAATATACTCATCGATAACAATGCCTAGGGTGAGGACGTCCTGCTGCGCTTGACGTTCATATAGCTCCCGTATGCGGATTTGAATGTCCGAGAGGCCATCTAACGGGCCTGACAGGGAGGGAGAGAGTTCGACGGCAGCCAGAGAATGGAGCGATGCTGAGAAATCGCCACAAGCTTCAGCAAGACCTTTTCGTTGTGCCACGACAGTGTCAGTCGCTTTGAGGAGCGCCTTGAGTTGGGCCTCGAGCGCGTCAAGATATACTTTACGGTCATGAAACCACTAGGAAAAAATTAGTCAAGCCCTATAGCACATATATAGCACACCAGGATGATTAGGGACTCTTACGTCGTCATGCTCGATAAACTTCCCACTGCTTCCAACGGAGATGCCGATAGAGCCAAACATGCCCTTACTCTCCCCCAGCCCAGGATCTTTCCGCTCCTTATTCTTGATATCAACATTGAACGCATCGCTCTCTAGGAAAAGTTTTAGGTCTCCATCATGCTGTAATATGGGATGTGCTGCTGTTTTGTTGAGCATTCGCTCGAGGGCGGCTCGTCTCGATTCGACGAAATCCGCATCAAACCGACCGACAGCTTGTTTCTCAGGTGGAGGTGGTATAATGACACCTGGATTGTTATTATGAAGCTGAGTATATAGCCAAAGGAAGTCTCGGTAGCGACGGGAAACTATAAATTCAGGGTTACGGTATCCTTTCGATGTGGTCTAACATCACCGTATAGTTAGCGCAAGTAACAGTATTTCCCAAGACTGAGGCTTATTACCTTGGTCATTACTGAGTACTCCGTATGAGAGCTTGTAAGGTCTCCCACTTTATGTGGATCTCCCACGGTAATATGGAATGTGGGCTTGGCCGCCTGCTCCACGCTAACGCTAGGTTGTGTCTGCCTCTGGGGCGCATTATTACTTGGGGGCTGTACTGGAGGTGGTATCCTTGGCCCTGACGCAGGCGTCTCATCCTCATCATCATCGAGATTTACCGAATCCATCATACTTCTAATTGAAGACGTTGAAGCTGCCGTAGTGGGTCGCGAAGTCCGTGCAGAGGCGAGTTCCTTCTGTGGAGGGGCCGGTGGTTCATCGGCCTGTAACGGAGGAGTTGGAGCTCCTAAAGGCCCTAAAGGGTCTTCCACAACTTCCAGTCGAGTTGGTTGTGTGCCATACTGACGCCTCCTTGGCCCTCGACCTACGGGAGATCGGGGAGCAGCAGAGACGTTGGGAACAGAGCTTGCGGTGCTTTTCGAGGATTCGAGGGGATCTAAAAAGAGTTAAAAGTTGCTTTTTTGGTAGCACTGTGGCTTCAGCTGTACCTGGTGCTTGTAGGTGGTCATCATTAGAAGCCTTAGACAGGTTTTGGCTTGAATTGGTGCGGGACGGCACGTCTGTGGCGCTGTATTAGCTGGCATTCGAGAAACAAAACTGATGCGACACTAACCTCCCCATGGGGAACTGCCTTCATCGCCGAGATCCATTGTGTTTGCGAGTGGAACGTTCGTGACGGTGTTGAGGTGCGCGTCGGCCTTGGCCTTTCTGATGCGCCTAAATTTCGGGGGATTAGCACGATTCGGCGATGAGTTTACTTCGAGAGCTTCCCCTCGTCGCTTGTACCACAGTGTCTGGAAGCTGCATCAGTGGCTGCATTCATCTCCATATTCCTTTAACTTTAAGCCAGCAGATTATCTCAACCGAGGCATTGTAAATTTGCTAACTAATACCATATATATCACTATTGTCCATCTTTTCTACACCTCTCATCATCCTATTACTCCTTTCTAATCTAGGGAAGAAATTCCATGCTCAGCATTGGAAGGCCATTCACACAATCTAATGCCACTAAGAATCTTTAGTTTAAATTTATATATTACACTATGTGGTGTTTTCAAATTGGATCTATCAGCTTGAAGTTCTCACTCTATATGAGGTTGTAGCTTCTGCCTGTACTTGCTTGCATATGCATGCAATTCTTCTCTTGAAACCATATGCCTTTATGGAACCCTCCTACAATCGACCAGTATGCTACCAAAAAGGTATCACAAGAAAACTAGCCATTGCAAGAATGTAAATTCCCACAGTCCAGGCCTATTTCTCATCGAAGTGGTGAGTAATAGGTTATGTGGTAATAGTAAATGTCCCAAGCACATCCTGCCGAAGACATTTATTGGTTTATTTACTCATAAAGTGGCATGGATATAGCAAAATTACACCAGGAGCCATAGCTTGGTGGGTTCGATACCCACTACCAATCTAGAGATGGTAAATTAGCATTGCGGCGATGCAGCGTTGAAAGCGAAAGGAAATGATAAGGTGACATCCGATGACTAGAAGCTTCTAGGGTATGATTTTCTCGACTAATTGGCTATTGTTTAATTCATGGAACCGCTTTGTTACCTGCTTGTTCTTTCGCTGTCATTCATTCATCTTTGTCAAGTTGAGGATAACTCCTCGATGGCGATATAGTCAATTTCCCACTTGCTTCAACATTTCAATATGTCTCACCGTTTGTCATTTCTATGTTCTAGTTTTTCCTGAAACAATAAATCTGTGAGAATCTCATCACTCCAGCATGTTGACATTGATTTCAGGGCGGCAGCTTAGCGCATGAAGATCTAAACTGAATGGGAGATGCGACAAAGCAAGGATACACCTTAAATGTTTCGCAAACCACGTTCACAACAACTACACTCGGTATATAATAACATGAATCTATTCTGAGCGTCTTCAGGTCATCAGCATCGTTTTTAGAAATTAACTGACTAATAAATATCTCATTACACATCCCATTCTACCAACGTCAGGTCTCCATCAGCAATGCTGACGCTGTTGTTTCATCAGATACTATCTAGGCCGTAGCAGCCTCTGTTGTCATTTCCTACGAAGCCTATCTGCCCATTGCTTCTAACATTGAATTTGAACCTCAAAAACACTGGACTTTCAACCCCCGCACTTAACGGCCATCTCCGAAACAAACTTGCCGCCTTCCCTATTTTCGCTGAAATGGCTCAAGCCCTAGCCCCCCAATATCCTGCCGATTCAGCATATCCCTCAGTATCAATCTCTGGAGCCGCGACTTCCTCTGTCTCTGAGGTCATGCCTTCCTCCATTGTCTCCGAAGCTATACCTACCTCTACCAATTCTGGGATTATTCCTACCTATGCCTCTGAAGTTATGTCTTCTATCCTCTGCAGATGTACCTATATTTGATACTCGAGGAGTTATATCCTCATCTGCCGCCTTTGAAGCTACACCGTCATCTATCGCTTCTAGGTTATGTCTTCTGTCATCACTGTAGCCGTGTTTATGTATGCCTGCGAAATTAAGCATACCTCTAATGGCCCAAAAGCCGCATCAAGCTTCGTTTGGGAAGCCATGTGTCCCTATTATTTCTAAAGCTCTACCTTGCTTTGCTATCTCAGAGCTATATCTTCCTCCGCCGTCTCTGAAGCTTTCTCATTCTCCGTCGTTTCAAGATTAACCTTACCTATGCCTTTAGGCTAAGTCTACGTGTGTCTATGAGACTAAGTCTACGTGTGTCTATGAGACTAAGTTTACTTCGGTTATCTCTGAAGTTGTTCCTACCTATACCTCCGAAGTCTTGTCTTCCTATGTCATTTCTGAAGCTATGGCTACCTCTAGTCTGGAGCTATACCTACATCTCTCATTTCCGGAGCTATATCTACTTATCTTTCTGGGGCTATCTACGGATGCACACTAATGATCTCTAGGATCATGTCTACGTCCGATATCAGCCTTCCTACAGGAATAGCGTAAGTTATTTCACGACTCCTATTGAGTACGTTGCTAAAAGATCAAAGCATACGAAGTATTACAGATAAATGCACATCATATACAACTGGAACTAGATCTGTCCAATTAATATGCTACTCTGGAGTGCAAGTAGCTGCACTCCACTTTCAGATACACAATTAAATCTTTGCCTAGTCTATCGTACACGGCAGGTGTTCAATATCGAACTTCCATTTGCTACTCTACGATAACTGGATTATCTACTAAGTTAGTCCAGCAGGCATACCTGCCGAACTAACATAAGCTAATTCCGATTTCGCAAGAAAAAATCTTGAAAATAACATTTCTTTATAACTTTAGGATCAGTTATGATGCCTTTGCTATGAACTACAGAGAGCCCAAGCTATCAATACATACCACAGCCTGGCAGTACTTTTCCAGCTCCCTGATACTTACGATGCCTAGGTGCACTGTTTAAATGTTTCAGCTAGTAAAATAGCTTTGAGCTTAGTTTCAGCTATTTAGAAGGGTTATTCTCATTCTTGCGTTGTAACCGAGGCTTGGAATAATGTAAAGGTAAGGTGAATTAGTCGGGCGGCGTTGGCACACTGTGCGTAGAATGCAAAGCATGCTTCGTCTATCCTAGTTCTCCTATTTGACTTATCTATGGTTACTATAGCCCACCATATATTTACCTACAGCTTCCAAGCTACGTTTAATTAAATCCACCGCCTCCATATTCCACTCTATTGAACCAAATATCCGCCAGCGCCGAGAGAGCTGAGCCCAACCCCTCATCTTATCTCACATCTTCTTTCACCACCAATATTCTCACAACCTCTCCCCACCCAAACACGCCTTCCCATGCTCACACGTATAGTACACCTTCCCCTCGCTCTCGCCCTCAGCCCCTCTAATCACGCCCCTCACAACCCCCATCCGCCGCCCCAAATGCACGACCTCACTCTCAACCAGCACTTTCTGGCCCTCGGCCGCCGGACGCAGATAGGTGCAGTTCAGGGTGCGGCTGACGTGGCCTTGGTCCCAGAAGCCCTCCTTCGCGGCAATGGAGATGGTGACGGAGGTGCAGATGTCGAAGATCAGCGCGACGGCGCCGCCGTGCAGCGACCCGGACATGTTACACAGAGTGCGTGGGATCGTCAGGGAGAAGGTAGTTGTCGCGTTATGCGGGTGTGAGGGGGTTGGGTTGTGTGTTGCGGAGAGCAGGGTGAGGTGGTGTGGGAGGGCGGAGTCGAAGCCCTACTTTGGAGAGAGGAGTTAGTGCTGGTCGGGTGGGTAGGTTTGAGGAGAATGGAGGAGTGGAAGGAATGTTGGATGAATGTACATCATAGCCTTCGATGCTTGCGAGTTTGAAGAATTGGGTTGCGCGTTCGAAGGGCGTATGGGTGAGGTTGACAATGCCCATGGCGAATGTCTGGCGCTGGGATGGATATGAAATTGGTGGGTTAGAATGAAATGGCTGGGCCAAGAATTAAGAAGACTCAAAGTATCATCATGAACAGAGAATAAGGCGGATATAGAAAGGAAGTAGTCGCATCTGTATCGAAGCGGATGACATACCGCCGCATTGCTCTGCGGTTCATGAAGTACCGAGCCTCGGCTTATCGAAAATCTGGGGAAGGTCAAGCGGCCTGCGTAGTTTCCATCTCGACAGTACAGAAACTATCACAGGTCTTTCGAGAAAGCTCAACACCAAAAGTTTTTCTAGTCTTCATACTGATATTTACTAACAACCTATACATACGGCCCATGGACGCCCTATCTCTCTTCCGCCAGCTCCTACGAGCTCCATACGCTTCATACAACCTCGTCATCCCCCCTCTCCGCCACTCCCCTCGCACTCGCACCCTCTTTCTCCTCCTCTCCAATAATAGCGCCCGCCGCCTCATATCCACCGAGTCTCTCCCGCGTGTCGTTCAGCCATCCCTCTGGCACTCCATTGTTCCCAGATTCCTGCGACAGCGCGCCCCAGCCGACACCACCAAGGCCCCGAAATCCAAAGAGTGGAATCCCGCTACGCCGTATATCATTCTAGCGTTACTTATAGGGTCGCAGGCGATCCAGACGATTGCGCTGAAGAATGACATTGCGGCTTTTAGCAGGAAGGCGGATGCAAAGATTGGGTTGTTACGGGAGGTAGTTGAACGCGTGCAGAGGGGGGAGAATGTTAATGTGGAGAAGGTGCTAGGGACGGGAAATAAAGAGAGTGAGCGAGAGTGGGAGGATGGTGAGTACTTTTCTTTCTCGACTATCGGATTGAACGCGGCCTCTAATTTATGTGGCGTGCAGTGTTGAAAGAGCTTGAGGAGGAAGAGTCACTATTTCAGTCGAGGAAGCGGCGAAAGGCCATGAAGGAGGCCGCAGCGATAGAGGATATGGCTAGGGAGCAAGAGGAGCTACTGAAGGAGTCGGAGAAGGCCAGGCAAGCGAGGGCGAATGTGCAGACGGGCAGGGGGCCAAAGTTCTATTAAAGCATCTGTATACAAAAAGGGCAACATTGGGCGTGAGTGTGGAGTCAACCCGTCTAAGAAGGCTGTGTAAGATATGTACATACTATCCTCCCTAACATTTACCAGCTATAAGTTAAGTGTCTTTTATACCATCTCTGAACCACTACCCCCCCTCCACGACCTTCCCCTGTTTATTTACAAACCTTACTCCCTTCCCCTCCGCTGTCGCCCACGTCACCACTCCCATCTGATCCCATCCAAAGTCTACCTTCCCGCCCCCTCTCACCCTCAACCCGCTCACCCTCCCCCCACCCCAACTCGATGGAATCGCCGGCCCTAGCACCACCGTCCTCGTCCCTCCCATCCCCTCTTCAATATCCACCACCAACATAGCCAGCATCGCGCCCCCAAGCCCAAAATTCGCATCAATCTGAAACGGCGGATTCTTCCCACTATACATACTCAACCCATTCCCGGCAAAATTCTGCTCAACCGTAAACCTCAGCTCAAAATACGCCCGCTCCGTCTCATTTAGCCTCGCCCAGCACGCCGCCCGCCACACCTTCTCCCAGCCCGCATTGGCATCCGGCCCATCGCCCGGCCCCCGACTCCACAGCTCGGTCGCAACGGCGCGCTGGACCGTCGCGTTGGCGAAGCCGCCCAGGAAGGGCGCCGAGGGCGACGCGAGCGAGCGGCCCGGGTACCAGCCCCACAGGCTCGAGAGGTGGCGGTGCGTGTCGTTGGGCACGTCGTAGCCCTGGGTGGCGGGCAGCTTCCACTCCTGCACGCCGCCCCAGGGCGAGATGTGCAGGCCTTTGTCGAGCTGGGGGAGGGTGGCGGAGACGTTGGCGAGGAAGGCGGCGGAGTCGGAGACCAGCGGGCCTAGGGAGAGGACGGTGGCGAAGAGCTGGTGGAGCAGTTGCTGGTAGTGCGCGCAGGCGAATGTGGTCGGGCCGTGCTCCGGGCTGTTGCAGGGGTTGACGACGAGTGTGCCGTCGTGCGTGTGGGCGTCGGGTTGGAGCTGGGAGAGCCAGAAGGCTGCGACCCCTTTTATTAGAGGGTAGCCTTGGGTGCGGAGCCAGGTTAGGTTCTGTGAGTAGGCGAAGTGGTCCGATACGTGTTGCATCATCCAGGCTGCTGAGACGGGGTCTGGACGTCGGGTCAGACGCTTTTAAAGAGCAAGTAGAAGGAAGGGGAAGGGAGTAATAGGGGGAGTAATAGAGGGGGTAGTAAAGAGAGCAGGAGAAGGTGTGAAGGGAAAGAAAGGGAGAGGGAAGAGGAGAAGGAACGGAGAAGGAACTTACAATTTGCCCATTGTGCAGTGTCCTTCATCCCGGTATGCCCGAATATGTTCATTTCGTCATGCGTTACCCATCCTGGAGCGCCATACAGAAGCCGTGCTGTCTCGGTGCCCCGCGGCACCCAGGTATCTTGCATGTATCGCCAAAGCGGGACTTGCAGGTCCCCAAGCCCTGTCTGGTCTGCCACCCAGTGGTTCATCTGCAAATTGATGTTCGCATGGTAGTCGGCACTCCAGGCTGAGGAAAGCTGATAATTCCAACGTCCTTGGAGGTTGGGAGGAAGAGAATTGTCCCTCGAAGAAGAGATGAACAGATGGCGGGAATAGTCAAAAAGGAGGGATTCAAGGAAGGGGTCGCCTGTGCCATTCGAGGTGTATTGGTCGATTAAGGTGGAGATTTCAACACCTGCGGAACCATTTGGATCTGGGAGCTCTAGCGAGAAGGCTCCAGAAAGACTCTGGTAGTCTTTGACATGCGCACTGGACAAATCAGTAGCAGATTTAGTGGCAGCAGTGGAGGTGACTTTCTCAACGTACGAACCCGGATCGTCACCCTTAAAAGAGAAGCCGTTGGCCGCATCTCCCTTGGTTCGGTCATAATTTGTCCCAGCGCCGATAACGAATCCAATTGAACGAACTCCGTGAACCCCAGGAATAATTAAACTGCCGATCGTTATATTACTGCAATATGATGAATGGCTTCCACCGACCACACGAGCAATGGCATCGTATTTCATACCCAGAGGAGGGCCGACTTGAGTAACGCCAGTGAGGCGAACATATCCATTCCCACAGCTCTGGTTCTGCACCGTGGAGTTCACAAGCTGATTTTCTAAACTGACCGAGATATCCGGAAGAGCTGCTGAAGAGCTTAGCTGATATACACAGACCTGGTCGGGATAAGAACAGTAAACGGTGCTGGTATAAGTATTTCCATTGTCGTCATCAAAGCTTGTTATGTGGACACCAGTTGTAAGGTCGAGAGATCGGTTGTACGTGGCTGCATTTGCCGTAACATCGAAGCTTACAGTCAAGTTTCCGAGCACCTGATAGCTGCCGTAGTTCGAGTTACTTCCCAGGAGCTGAGACAAATCTGGATTCTTTAGTATGGCTATGCGTTCTTTGTATTTTGAATGGTTTTGACATACTTCCAGTACCGTTCTGGAAAATCCACTCTCGAATTCCTGGAAGATAGGCGTGTTTCTCCGTGGAAGGATTTCCTCCAGTATAATTCTGAAATTTTTAGCTGAGACCTAGTGTATTAGAAGTATTTTCGTAGTAAGAAAGGGTTGGCATATGAAATAAGGAGAAATGCTGGCGTAGAAGCCAAGCTTCGTTAAGAAATGGAAGAATTTAGGATCCATGTAAAGGCCCAGTATGCAACCAAACAAGCAGTATAGTATGAACGCCACCCTACATCAGACTCGAAGGGTCCTCCCGACCACAAGGAATCAACATTCAGATTGACCTTCTCCGCCCCGGCTCCTCCGAAGGGCATCGCTGTTTAATCGTTAGAACACACATAATAGGTCATGCTTAACAACAAACCTCCAAGCCTTCCATTGCCAACAAGATATGCTTCTCTGATGACGTCGGAGTACTCAGCAGCGGTAGAAGACCACAATGACTTGGCGTCTACATGAACAAGCGTTGCCACAAGAACGGCTAAATAAAGAAAAAAGGGCATTGTAAAACCGTATATACAATGGCAGCGCCATACGGGACAGAGAGTACACCGGGAGATATATACTAACTCTAATTTAGCTGCGGATCAATACACTCTATAACAGCCTGGCAGCGGAGCGCAAGGTACGCATGAGCCGCAGGTTGAATAGCAAGCCCCGCAAATTGCCCTAAGGTGCCTGCCGATTCTTGCTCAATAGAGTCTCTCCGCACTGCTCTGCGCAGCATGATGCAATTCAATATACATCGTGCCGCCAGCAGACAAGGGATATGCCAGCAGACGGAGAATCTTTGCTCTGCCCTAGGTTTTCAGCCCCTCCGTTAGATCCGTCGGAACCTGGTCTGCGAGCCTGAAGCATAGTGAGGGTATTTTCCGGCAATGTGTGGCCACCTATAGATTCTAGATATCTTTCTGTACATCGAATATGTACTTCTCGTGTGATGGGGCCCGCGTTGGTGTTGCATGAAGCCAAACTAACCCCTTTGTGTATTTTCATGGGGGTAAACCCCCAAACCCCCGAGCTCGCTGCGCTCGAAGGAGATCAAGATACCAAAAATTGTTTAAATAGCAATGGAGGTTTAATCGAGCGAAGCGAGGACGGGGGTTTGGGGGTTTACCCCCATGAGAATGTACATTTAGAACTGGGTTGAGCATCACCGTACCAGTTTACGATTTTCTCAAGGTGCCTCAACCCTTGCTTCCCGTCGGAGGATAAAGCATCAGTCAGTCCTTCGTCCCTTGGCAAGAGAGAGCAGGCGAAGACACGACGATTATCAACGAAGACAACAAGCCACTTTGACACTCATGCAGCAGCCGCATGCGAGGACCTGCTTAGAGATGCTTATTGCTCACCCCCACCAGCCACATGGCGCCACGACGCCTTCGCCGCCCGACGTCACGCTATCCTCCGCATATCAAATACGCAACCTCCTCCACCCTCGCACCGCAATTGAACGTCTAAAGGAATGGCAAAGCTCCACCGTAGGCGGACAGACATGACATCCTACCTGCAAGCACTCGGCACGTTCCTACGCCTCCCCTTCGCCGTCCAATGGCGCACCTTCTTCGTGCAGCTACCACGCTACGTCCCGCTCTCGATCCTCCACCTCACATCGCCAGAAGGCCCGCACCCGTTCGTCGTCGCGCTACCTTCCCGGTCCGCCCACAGGATCCCGATTTACGTCTTCGTGCCGTGCAGCACCAGCACCAGCACCAGCACCAGCACCA
>KV750581.1:525-60279 GCA_001692915.1 Glonium stellatum
GTCGGGTAATTAGTTGCGTCCGCTGCGTCGCGGATATTGGTCATTATAACATCCATTTAGGAGTGCTTGACCGTCTAAAGATTCCGTGATTATTCTGTTAAGCCTCTCGATCGCGAAACTGTAACTATTAGTGGCCATTCCCTCCAAGAGTCTCAGATCTGCTCACTCATGCGTATTGACCGCAATGTTACGATGATGTGTATCTGGTGTTTGAGATAAGCCTGGAGACTCAACACAATGCAATGTAGCGATAGTGGGTGAACAATTTTCCTACTTCACCCACAGAGGCTAGGCTCTTGCCAGTATGGATTGGTTTCTCAATACCAGAAAGGCTGCTGTGCGAGGTGTTGCTTGAACAAAGACCGAAGGATAAGGTGTGTCAACAAGAAAATCTTGGGGTTGTCTCGGTAGGCGCGGTAAATCAAAATCATAAATTCTGGGAAATTAAACTGAAGTGAACTGAAGTGAAACGGAATGCCATCATCAAGATTGGAAGTGCTGAGCGACACGTGTTCGACCGGGCTAGAATGATATCGTGTATGTTCATGTCACTAGGCCTGGATTCTACGACTTGCACGAGGCGTGCACCGGGTAGTCGGCCAGCGCCTCTTCCATAGCTACATAGTAAAGATATTTGATATATCAACAAATGGAGGAAAAGGAAGTGGTAGAACAGAAAGAAGATAGAAGTACCGCGATATGATTCTAGAAAAAGGCCGAGAGAATCGTAAAAGCTAAGACCGCTGTTAATCACAGATTTTGTTTTCACTAGTTCTATTCAGAGTATGCGAAACAAGGCTGAAGTGTCCTCTCACGCCGTTCCTGAAGCTACTTAGTATGACCTAGAAGCAATGAATGAGATGGCAAGGTTGATTGATTCACACAAAGCGAATGCGATACTGGAAGCACGCATAACTGTGATGGCCTGCTATACTATCACATATTCCTTAAATATTTAAATGAGGGATGTTTGGCACGGTAGCGTTCGGGTGAACGTTGAAAGTTTTGGTGGGATGCGGTCGGTAACGAGCCGATACCTAAACTGCCTATTATAGTTAGTCCATTCCGGGGGCATGAGAATTAGTCATCCCCGGGCAATGAGACGCTCTTGAAACTTACAGTAATGGACTAGGACATATACGCTTTGAAGCAATATATCTGCTCTATGGCTATACACAAGTCGGTCTATGGTTTAGATTGGTGGTCTCTGCAAAATTCCAGAATATGTCGTCGAAACGCTTCGCTTTCGCCAAACGAGGCAAAAGCAACTGATCTGAAAGAGAAAATGGAGATTGGTAGTATACTTAACAATCAACACAGCCAAAGCTGTAGTTCTGGTACGATGGAGTCGCTTTCAACCACTTGTTCCACTCCCAGCAACACCCTAAACGCCGCGCTGAAGCCCAATCCACCAAAAACTCACGTAACAGTGGTATTCACTTATCAAACTCCTACCCTTTTCCCAAAAGTGCTGACTCACGCCGAAACGACCTTTCCCTCATCCACAATGACCTGCTCGTCCAGCCTCTTCTCCGTTTCGCCATACTCCAGTCGCTTCCATGTCGATATCCGTGCTACATTTGCGTCGATCTCAAACACCCTGATGCGACGATGGTAGCCGTCATATCCTCCGTAACCTCCAAAGCCAGAGCCTCCCGCATAGCACATCCACAGCTCGGGATGGCTAGTCTTCTCGCTTTTAGATAGGGCGCAGTAGTCGTTAACATGGTCGTGCCCGCAGCTGACGGCGAGGACGCCTTCTTCAACTAATGCATCTTTGAAGTGCGAGTTGAATCCTGGAGCGGTGACACCTTCTTTCCAAGTTCCAACTATATCATTAGACTTGGATGCGTATTCAGGTAGTGGAATGTGAATGAATGCCATATCCATGTGGATATGTGTGTAGTGTTTATGTGCGTCTTTCAGATGTTGCGCAGTGTCTTTAAACCATTTGATTTGATTTGGTTTGAGCCAGTCATAGCCACGGAACTGGCGTTCATCCGGAGAATACCCGTGCGTATCCAGGAAATATAGGGTCAATGCAGAATGCTTGTTATTGCCATGGGCGAGGACTTCCACATAGTAATTTCCAACGCCTTCGATAGTGTTTGGACCAGCTTCAGAGAGCGAGAATGGGAGAGATTCAGTAAGAGACATCATGGCAGCTCGAGAAAGAGATCCTTCGTCATCATGATTACCGAATATTGTCGTATAGGGGATTTTGCGTTTGATAAGCAGTTCGGCGAATTTGAAAATGGCCTAGGCGGGTGTGAGAATATATACAACTGGATAGATGTAGGATAGAACACTTGACGACTTACACTTTGGGCATCTCGAGCCGTCTCTCCATTGACCTGGTCTCCAGAAAGAACAACGAGATCCGGATGTTCTTGATCTAGCACTTTGCCAACAAATTCAAGTGTCCTAGTATCAGCATCACACCGTCCTCCATTATGACCCGCAGGTTCAGGGTCTCTGCATACGCCTAGGCCAGTGCTAAGATGTAAATCGGACACCTGCATAATCTTAAATTTTCCATCCTTCCGAATTCTCGGCACGGGCTTCTCGATCTTATGAGGGGGTCCCCTGCGAATTGTGAGGCGGGCCTCCTTCACCTCTCCAGAGGTATCCAGTTGGAGCGCATTGTCCTTGATCTCCCAGCCGGGCCGTGGCTCGACAGCATCGGCGCCGAAAAGCACATCAACAGCTGTAACGACGGTCTTGGAATCGCTAGCATGCCTTTTTGCGGACCTCTTCAACCATACTCCAGCAGGACGTGACTCCCATTTTTCGGCGCCTTGGCCTTTCTCACCCATGGCAGGATCCAACCGGCCGATCCTAACGTCAACGATGACTTTATCTTCATCGGTAAGTTCTTCCTCTCGCTTCCTTTTGATATGCACATATGCCCTGGAAAACCAGCCCTCATTGAGGTAGAGATCCTTCTCTATGCGATGCCATTTATCTGGGTCGAGTTTACAGCTTGAAAGTGGATTTAATGTTGAGCATGTTTGGACAGTAATATCGGTGATGACGAGGCCCTCATGGTGGAGGGGAAGGTGGCTGTGGATGGATTGTGGGAGCACGCGGTAACGGTTATCGAGAAAAAAGACTAGAAGAAAGACGATAAAAGCGAGGAGACCGAGCTGGATGCCCGTCCGGACCTTGGGGCTGGTTAGCAAATACATTAGCAGTCAGGATAACGGTGGGCGTACAATTCTCCTGGTCATGGTGTCGCAAGTTCACCTGGCTCGGGGGTGTGCTGGCGGGGAGGAATGGACTTGTACGGCTTGAAATATCTCAGTGTGCCGGAATCGGATAGCTCGCCATGCTTGATGCCAGCTTGCTACAGTGTATATTCAGCGTATGTAGAGGAAAATAGAGATATAGCGGTTGCTTCGTGGTGTCTGCATTAAGGCCTGTCCTCTTGGCTGATTATCCTTGTCAAGTGCCGAGACAAAGCTTCACATGAAGCTCCCCTCCCAATCAGGCCAACAGTAAGTAAATATCCCTATCCAATATGATCAAGACTCTCCTACCCTTCTCAAAAACGCCTCTGTCGACTGTTCGCATATGCAGGCGAAAGCCAATAACTCTGTGCCATCAATGCTTTCGCAAGTTGGCCACCGACGGCAGGGTCTTCGAAGGTATGCGCGTTGATCGCACCGCGGCTTTCCCTAGGGTCTGCTAAACCTCTCCACTCCCGCTGATAGGTAGCTGCAGAAGGTGATATAGCACTTCTCCGCGAGAAACATGACGCTTCGCATGATGGCCATCTCTCTAAGCCTCTCCACTCCAAGAAAACAATCGAGACGCACCGAGGCCCTATATCCCACACCGAGATCATAGGCAAACGAGTCCGAGATATTATAAAGACAAAAAAGGGCCACGAATATCGCATTCACGAACCCACTCTATCAGAGTACGTTCGGTATACTCCGCGTTCAGTCACGCCGGTGGGTTTCTATAAATTTACAATCTGGCATATTCATCAATTACAGACATTGAGTGACCCGAGCTAATCTCAAGGCCAGATATACCCTCAAGATGCTAATGTTATAGTCTCGCTACTTGATATTCATGTGTCTCCTCAAAGCGACTCCACACCACGAAAACCGCCGCTAGAAATACTTGAAGCAGGTACCGGCCATGGAGCGCTGACCTTACATCTCTCCCGTGCGATCCACGCCGCGAATCCACCCCTCCCCTCACCTCCACCTTACTTAGATAGCGAAGATGGAATGGAAGACTCCGTATACCAAGGCGAATCTGTGGCTGATCCCCAACACTCCGAACTCGAGGCTTGGAAGAAGCGGCGGCAGGCGATAATCCACACGTTAGACATATCCCCTAATAACACGAATCGTGCTAGGAACGTTGTGAAAGGGTTTCGCAGAGGCATGTACGCGGGAAACGTCGAATTCCACATCGGCGATGTCTCTGCATGGATCGCTGCGCAGACGAAAATGCGCAATACGTCCGAGCCGTTCCTGTCTCACGTCTTGCTCGATCTGCCTGGTGCACAGGCCCATCTGGCGAATGTAGCTCCGGCCTTGCATACTAATGGAGCACTGGCGGTTTTTAACCCTAGTATCACGCAGATTGTAGAATGTGTTGAGATGATTCGAGACAGGAAGCTTCCATATCTGCTTGACCGGGTTGTCGAACTGGGAGGGAGTACGGCTGGTAGGGAGTGGGATGTGCGGGCGGTTAGACCACGCGTGGCTCTGAGGAAAGAAAATGGATTAGGGAGTGTACCTGAATCTCCAGATCACGATAGCGACGGTTCTGCGAGTGTGGATCAATCGGGCCATGCAATTGGAGGATATGCCGCTGGGGATAAGGAAATGGCCAAAGATATGAACCAGCGCAAGTCCGATTGGGCTATGATTTGCAGGCCAAAGGTTGGTTATATGGTGGTTGGGGGTGGCTTTTTAGGTGTCTGGAGGCGAATGAAGGACAGCGCTTTAGGCAGTGACTGAAAGGTTTGAGCCTTTTGAATCATTTATACTGGAAAGGGTTTCAATATTAAATTCCAATCTATTGGAGCGTTGGTTTTGGTGAAGCTTTGTCTTCCTAAAGCTTTACTACCTCTGGTAGAACATGTCCTGGGTTCGAGAAGTTTATGTCTAATTTGAGGCATGCGAAAAAAAATGGGCGTCAAACTTGGAATACTCCCGTCGTCTCAATGAATGAACCCTAGTATACTAGATCATCCTATGACTAGGTATGCGACCCCACGCCCTGGTGTATTGACATCCTCAAAAGCTGCTTCAGCGTTGCGCATCAAGCATAGCGCGCATAGAGGAGAGGCTTTTGAAGGTCTTTCAAACGCGTATCTAGAGCAGTTATTGTGTAGCAACACCTGAGAAATCACTCCTTACACCATTAAGCTTTAGACATATTTCTGAACACCCCAAAAAACCGGAAGAATGCATCGAGAATACGTTGAGAGACCGCCGCTCAAGCAGCCTCAAGCCGTTCCGGCCCTTCACCGCATTGGCCGCAACGATAGCGAACAGTTTGCTCTGCGATTTGTTCTGCAGATGGTCGAAGAGAGGGTTCTGACTCCAACATCAGTGCAACTAGGGGTAGAGGCTTCAGTTGGTGCCGCTGTAACAGGGGTCGCCATAACGGCGAACTCGATAACGGCTCCTCCAATGACACTCGCTCCGCAAGGTGTACCCAAGCTTGTAGCTCTGGAATGTTGGCTTGGTAGGATGTATCTGCATTTACATTCTTAGTACGAATATCCTTCAGTTTCTGCAGTCTGTCTCGTCTGCCTGAAGCCCAATCCATAGTGGCAAAAATTTCCAAGAAGACACACCCAAGTGAGAAAATATCTGCACTGAGGCCACGTCGTTCTTGTTTAACTACTTCCGGTGCCGAATAAATCCGTGTGAATGAGATAGGAGAGTCTGTCTCAGAGTCTGCTATAGATCGATAGGAGCGGGCAATACCGAAGTCAGCAATATAAATTTGGTACCCATGTAGACCTCGGCGTACAAGAAGGTTTTTCGGCTTGATGTCCATGTGCTTAGTGCCACTGGCGTGGATGTAATGCAAGCCATTTGATAAGCAACCAACGAAGTCATATAAGTATAGAGTCTTAAAAGCCGATATCTCGTCACTGGACTTGCCTTTCCGACCTTGGACAATGGTTCGTTCGGTGATTGAATCCATGAACGTTTCTAAGTTGTACTGGGCCACGGGATAAAGAAGAATTGAAAGATGCTTGCCCATAATACATGTGCCGATTACCTGTATTAAATGGAAGTGTGAGAGCCGTTGCAGATGCTCTACTTCTGTCACTGCGTCTTCACGTTTGATGCGGCGACCGCACATTATTGTCTTACGAGCAAGACGAATCCTGCGACACATAACGCTTTCAACGAGTGCGGTAGCGGAGTATCCAATTACTTTCTCAACTCTTAGCGGGATTAGATCGGCTTCATCCGGCTCAAATTCAGCATGCTGACCCCTTCCTGACCAATCTTTCTCGAAAAAAGCATCTGGTATCATGCCTCTGCTTTCAAGATGGCTGTACCAGCTACTGCGAGGGATAAACCCCCGAATTGAGGATAAAGCAGGGGGGTTGTGGTCTCCGAGTTTGGAGCTAGCGGTGAAATAGGTTGCGGTGCTACTGGTTTTTGCAGTGACATAGCTTCCAGTGCTTTCAGTTTCCGAACGAATATGGATTCCTTGGCGTTTAGAGCGTTGTCCAGATATTTCGGGATCATGATCGGCAGCGGTCAATTCTATCGCTTCTTGTAACTTTGAAAGAGCGTCCGGATGAGTGTAGGTGGATGATCCCAAAGGGTTCCATGGTATATCGTGGAAAAACATACCAGGTATTGATGTGGTATCAGAGGAGAAATCCACACGGGGAAGAGTTGTTAGGGCTTCTGAAGAATCAACTCCAGCCAACTCCAAATTAGTATTTCTCATGAGTTCCTCCAAGATATCAATTTCCGGTGGCTGTTCTTCTGCTGTAGGCTGCTCCGCATGTTCGTGTGGATGGTCTATTTGGTCCGTGCGCAAATGCTCATCAATTGGTAGAGGTGCTGTTGGGGAATTCGCAAAATCGTAGGACGATACGAGATCAGGGATAATACGCATGGTAGTAAAGGCTCTGCGGGTGTCGGAAATGGGCGTATCTTTGATACGAAACTGGGGAGGTAATCGGTCTGATAAAGTCCTCGTGTGAGGGCGTTGAGTTGAGGTCAATTCTTGCTAGCAGATAGAAGGTTGCCTGGTTTTGGCCTTGAAGAAATGCGCCCGGGCGGACTTCTTAAGAACCCTAGGGTTAGCCGTGCGCCTCTTTGTGACGTGGGCCCTACAGAGGTTAATCTCGGCTGAGTGCAGAGCCAGCTCTACTGGACCATGCCTCACTAATTTCACAGGCGCGGATTAGTTAAAGGTTCAGTTACTTCAAGCTTCTCCTACCGCTTCCTTTACTAACTCCTTGATACTATAAAATTGTATTTAGTATTAAAGGGTACAAACGTATGTTGTTCACCACACGTTGGAGCGTCTCGGCTTTTGGCTGTAGTGTCCTCCCGCTTTATGATATTGCATTTGTGCCCGAGAGTTTGTGTAAGTGACAGTTCTCCCAGAGAAATTGCTAAGCTACAGCCTACATACATACACTATTAGTCTTTCTTCCCGGAACCTGTTTGTTGAGATTAATATTTTTATATACTATCGAGCGTAAATTGTTAGGTATCAGCATTTATGCCCTCATGGATAGTTTTAAACGCCTAGCGTAACTGTAGATTTACCTCTGTATTCCGTTTCGAAGAACTTAAACGCACGTCTGAAGAGCGTATGTACTGATTGTAATACCAACCCATGAGGTAATAGTAACCGTTAGCTTACCCTAACCTCTTAAAGAAACCTACCTCTAAAAGATCAATGCTTGCTTGACCCTAAATTAGCACAAAGTTTGGTGAGTAATAGCTATGCCAGGTTATGTTATGAATTGTTTCAAGATGACATGCTACAAGGGCGAAGCAATTGATCTCAAATACAGCCATTAGATTTTAAGCATGCCATTCTGGTATTATGCCTGAGCGCTAGCTCGTATAGATCGCATGCCCTGCAAGTCTTCTAGTGTTCTCACCACGCTCGGCAAGATCTTATCAGCACTCTCGCTACACCTAACCGCTATACTACCAGTATTGTCCAGAGGGACGTCAGAGAAAAACGTCTCCTCACCACGCACTCCGCCAAGATTCAAAATCCCGATCGGCATACCGTTCTCTTTCGCCCGCTTGACTAACCGCCACGCCGAGTACGTTGCCAAGCTGCTACCGACAACCAAAACACGGCTCGAGCCGTCAACCGTCTCCTCGGCCGCCATCTTAATTTCAGGAGGTATCGACTCCCCAAACAGAACGACCGCCGGTTTCAAGACGCCAGCCGTCGACGGCTCCACCCACGCGCCATCATTATCCACACGGACCTCAGCCCTGCGACCGTCCGGGAGCAGCAACGGCGGCGGGTTTTCCAGACACGTAGGACAGGCCGGGTAGCGAAAGGAGCTGTAGGGCGCGTTGGGGAGATCGACGTCGCCGTCAGGGTTAGACCTGAGGCCTCGCTTGCGGCGCTCCTCAGGATTCTCCGTCTCCAGCGCACCACTGGCGATGGCCTCGTCGAGGAAGGCGGCCCAGGCCGGATTGAGCGCCGCCAGCTGCCGCTGAAACGCCTCTCTGGAGTATTCGTTGCGGCAGCTAAGGCAGACGAGGGAGCGCAGGTACCCGTGGAGCTCGAGCGTCGGCAGCTGCGGGTGGGCTCTTGGGTGGAATGAGTCGACGTCTGGTGGCCGGTGTTAGTCGGCTTAGCGCTGTGGCTGGGAAATGGGAAAAAATACTTTGCGTTATGACGCTGCTTAGGCGTCCTAGCTCCCCTAGCCTTTTGACTGCCCAGTGGGCCTCATTAGGTTTCGCCTTATGTAGGGTTGTCCAGCCTAGGAAACTGCGTGCCCAGTATCTCTTCCGTGCTTCGTGACTTGTGGTGAACTCGTGGTAGTAGACTGGGCGATATGCCTTGTTTAGCGTGTAGGTACCGTTTGCACCGCGATAGTCAGCGAGTCCAGATGCTACCGAGATACCTGCACCAGTAAGGAGAAGGGTCTTGCCATTTCGGGCTCGAGGGTTTTTCAGCCTCGACGATGGAGGTGCGGAGAGGAAATCGGTGAGGGCGGCAATGGCGCCACTAGTTGTGTTTGCGCTTCGAGGGATTATTTTTGGCAACGGCAAGGGGTCAGTGTATGGCACACGCAGTAATGGCATTTCTTGTGGGAAAACATGTTGGTGTTTGGACGAGGCAGCCAATCTGCCAATGGACGTTGACAAGTTGGGAGTCGTCATAGAAGGCTTGTTTAGGGTAAGCGTTCTGACTGGCTAAGCTTCGGCCGTTTCTTCATCAAACTTGAAACCCCATGCAATTTGAATATTAGGTCTACAACTTGCAACACTCCACCCTAATGTGCCCATCTAACAGCAAAAAAAGCAGCGAAATACCGTCGCCTGCTGGTAGTCATACAGTAAAACCACCCAACCTTTCCCTATGTTGTGCAAGAAAATTCGTGTCGACATCGAAATCAAAAGATAGAGGAAATTCGTGAACTAGCCTTACCAGCACTGCTGGTACATTTCAAGGCTGTGGTGGAAATGCCGGAGAGAGTGATAGCATTGATTGAATGCTCGGTCCGCCCCGCTGAAGCGGATAGCCTCCCTGGGCCTGTTCGACAGATTGCGCCGCGTCTGGATGGCCTTCATCTAATTCGTTCTCAGCGTCCGAATACCCGATGCCGCTGTCGCCCTCATAAATACCTCGCTCCTTCCTCTGCGCGGAACGATGGGCTTGCTGGAGATTCTTTAAGCCTTTCTCCATGCACTGCAATTAAGTCAGTGCCATGCGCCAATGGTTAGTCCCCGTTGCTGGAGGGAAAAAAACGCAATAGAACGGTGAATGCATACCTTGGCTTCTACCAAAGCCCACTTTTCGCCCACCCGACTAGCCAACATGCTCCACATCTCGCGCCGCACATTCATGTACTCTCTTGCGAGGGTCTCCAGCTTTACCCCTTCCCAGTCTTCGGAATTCCTCTTCTCCATCAGGCGTTCGTGCCGCTTCCGACATGCATTAGCCGTTTTGGTAGGAAAATGTTTGGACGCGATAGGCTGCCAATTGAGTCCAGACGCTCGAGCGCTCATGAGGGTTTCATCGTCTTTCGCGGACCATGTGGATGCCGATCTGGTATTCGCGGAGCTGGAGGCGGAGGCGGAGGCGACGGCGGCGGTGGTGGTCATTGATGTGGGTCGGTTAGAGTTGGCCGACTTAACTTCCTTTGGCATGCTGATCATGAGGACTACCGGGAAGCGGAAGTGGGATAGGTGGGTTTGTTGGCCTGAATTTAGGAATGAGGAAGGAATGTGGGAGGTTGAAAACGAGAGATATCCTGGTGATTATAATTAAAATTGAAAAAACAAGTGAATGATTAATCCCAAAGACCAAGGAAATGATAATATGAAACGGTAGGAAAGAAGCGAAAGGATGTGATTGCTGTTGTTATGTCTGAGGCATCTGAGGCCCACTTGAGGTCGCGGGCAGGACTACTTTATAGACCATGGCATCACTCACGACACCGGGACAATAAGGCCAAAAACGGCCAGGGCTCCAATGATGGCCATCGGAGAAAATGCTGAAACAACGTCAAGTTTCTGTAATCGCCGATCAGGTCTAAACATCGTTGTCGAAGATCAGTGAAACAGGACGACGTAGGCGCGCTACATGGCCATCACTGGCGCTTCGTCGAAAGCTTCTGGGGAAAGCAAATTTAGGTCTCTTGAGTGGCCGATGACGGATGGCGGAGGCCTTACCCGTTCCTCCCGAGCGACGGAGGCATCTGGCCAGGCGAAGCGCCTGTTTGAGGTCTTCTGAACAGTATTGCGGCTGTAATCTAAGAATATAATGCTTGGCGCATGGGGGGATGCTCGGCGGCTAACGACCGACCATGTCTCTGAATGGCCGACAAATTAAGACCGCCGGCGACCCGCATGCAGGGGCAAAGGAAGAGACGCTGGGTCGCATCTTTGCCGAACGCTGGGCTCTTTAAAAAGAGCGTGGCCTGTAGGGCTGAGACCGTCTTTGGACGAAGGGCGTATGCGGCTCCGTTTCATGGGCCACTCTGGCCAAGACCCATCCGAACACCATGCCAGCAGGAACCGTTGTGTAAGCGCGGCATTGCTAGGCTGAGTTCATAAGGGTGTAACGGCCGAGACAAGATCGACGGCTAAGAAATGAATCTGCAGATGTTTTGAGTCGCGCTGCGAGGCAGAAGTGGAAGTGCAGGTTTGGTGGTTGATGGAGATGGCGAGGGGGGAGGGTGTGGTGGTGTGTGGTGGTGTGTGGTGATGTTTCCTGTTTCGTGCCTCCAAACAACGGGCACGTGGGAACACCAGCAAGACGCCCTGGCACTCCTGGGCAGACGTCTCGGGAACCGGCTCAAGCACGACATCCCTGACCAACAGCCATCCCTGCCTCTAACGTGGAGACGCAGGAACGCTGATGAACGCTGATGACAGCCCATTTAAGCGCTTTTACGGCACAGCAGACCTGCGTCACGGCCATTTCGAAACGGTTTTACTTTGGGTCACCTTCGTTACAGGGATGTGCTATCAGCCTCTTCATCCACCTCTTCATCTCCAGGCTTAACGTCAATATTCACCACATGTTTACTGCTTCCTTTTCCCTGCCTGTCCTCGTGGGTGAAGTTACCGGGTAGCACTCGGCTGCACGCAACACTTTCCTAGCATAGCGACCTAGCACAGTGGCCTAGCACAGTGACCTAGCAAGGCAGTCACGATAAAAACCGTCAATCTATGCAGGCCGCCCACACCCATCGTAATTGTACGCGCTGAATAATTATGTCTGAGGAATTCATCACTTCGTGCACACACGACAAAAAAGGCAAGTGGTGAACTCTTAGGCAAACGCCTGTCGATCACTGTCTGTGTCCCTCGCCTTTTGTCAGGAATATCCAACTTCCATACTTTGATCTGAACCAATGGATTCTGGAATTCCCTCGAAACCCAACCTGCATAGTAGCTACTCTTATGGTGTGTGGTTGAATATAGCTATCAAACCGGTGTGCGAGCTCTAAAAATGTGGTTTGCTACCGGTGAGGATACACCGCATGCATACCAGTCAGATTGGGGGCTAGCCGGCCATCCTTCGACCGCGTTCCTTGCTAAGACCCCCCTGCATCTTCGGAGACCATTGGCGCCTTGTATCAGATCGATAACGTTGGATTCAGAAAAAGACCAAAAACGGCACTATCCATTGCCTTGACGTGGATTCAATGCCGTCTCAAGTTTTGAGCCTCTAATCCAGGCGGTAGCAACGATTGATGGTGAGCGTTCGGTAAAATCCAAGGAGAGACGTGAATTCGTAAGTAGACCTAGCATACCCAAGTGCATCCTCAATCCCAGATCCTCATCGGCGTCTGCCTTTACCGATGGGCTCCCCTATTCTCGCCTCGAGCTGAGCGCCCTCCAAGGCCCTTTCTCTACTTGTCGGTTTTTCATCAAAAGCTCAAACGCCAAGCTTGAGGTCTCTTTAACTGCTTCTTTTATCTCTGGCTCATCAAGAAGGTCCATATTCTTGGTCATTATCTCCACAACAATATCGCGCAAGCCCCTGTCTTCATCGACTGTCGTTTCGAAGACTGTCCGAATAGCTGTTGCAAATTCCTTGATGACGACTGTCTTCTTGGTGCTTTTCTGAAACAGGTCTTGCGCGAGGCTCTTCAGACCTCGAATATTATACTTATCGGCTATGCTGTACATCTCAGCATGGAATACGAGGCCTTCTTTGTCCTCCGTATTCTCAGACTCTGGGATGTCGTATTCCAAGCAGTACAGGTATTGTATCATAGCTTTAACGCGCGCAGGTCCATCCTCCGTTAAATTAATCTGTCCTTCTGCGGCTTCCTATTAACACATTAATATGTCAGAACGTAACCGTCGGTCTCTAGCGTACGTCGTAGTAACTAGAATGAGCAAAGCGGACTTATGCATACCTGACCGAATTTGCATGCAGCAGCGAAGAATTCGGACTGTGAGCAAACAACCGCTTTGTGAACATGATATACATCACTTCCACAGAGTACTCTAAAATCGGAGTAGTCCGAAGACTTATATAGACTGTGTTGCAATGTTAGCAGAGCTTTTATTTATATATACACAGGAGAAATGAGAAGACGCTGTAATTACGCTTTGAGAGATTTTACGAGCTCCGCGTATTGTGGGGGGACAACCATTTGATCCTTAGTTCTAGAAGTTGGCATGAGTTCCGTGAAAGAAGGTGTATTACTAGGTAGCCTTCCGTAGATAATGTAGTTACCAAATAGAGGCCCTTAGGCTAGGCGTGATGTCGTGATACAGGGTACTCAGTTGTGCGCTGTGGGAGTTTGGCAAGCCTGCGGCACGCCACCGCGCCTAAAAACTTGTACTGCGTTTGAGGTCGCTAAAGAATGCCGTATCTGTTCGACCGCTCATCTTCCATTACGACATAACCCAACAATCCTGATACGGTGCCATGCTAACTCATTGGGGCTGCTAGCTTTTCTCTCGAATACGCGTGGTGTATTCCTATCCAACCATTGAACCTCACAGCTCGTTAAAAATCCCCTAAACCTATAATATTACGTCTTTATATAAAATAGTTAACTCTTTGTATTCGCTGCTTTATAATGTAGGCGTTATTTTATTCGGTCTCAATTTTAGCCTCGGGTTACAAGCTTCCACCTGGCTGTAATGTCAAGATAATGTTGCATCTCCCTTCAATCACGGTGGTTAACCGGTCACTTTCTTAGATATAATAGATGACCTATAGTCCAGGCCCGTTCTGGAGTTAAGAATTGTCAATCTACATTGGCGCTCGGCTCTATGGGCTTTTTTCTACACGTTTCTCATTGACGATCTTGGCTTATGTCTTAGTCAACTATTTGAAATATAAAGTTAATACAAGAAACATGAAACCATTGCCCAACAAAGTCAATACAAGAAACATAAAACCATCGCTCAACAAAGTCAATAGCAGCTGGTTTAATATATATAGTATTTCGTACTTAGGTATCACGTTTCCGCTTTAGCGGTCGACCCCGCCCCAAAGCCCAAGACTCCTAAAGTAACACCCCAAAGCACTAGTTTCCAACCAAAAGCAGCAAGCTAAGCTTACTGGCCTCTCATCTATCAAAAAGCCGCATTCCATCCCATTCATTTTCAACAATGTCCCATCATTACACGCCAAGTCAAATATTTCCACATGAAAGGAAAAGAGATTCACAACGCCCGCCGCCCTATACCCACGCCGTGGATGCAGGGGAAAAGAAAAGGAAAAAGCCCTATCTGACATGGTTATGAATACTGTGTGTTATCACTTCCTCCTTGTTGGTACATTGCCCCGTACCGCGCCTGTTCATCCGGCTGGTACAAGACGTCTCTCCGCCGCGCGCTGGGCGGATACGGGCCTAGCTCTTCCTCTTCAGGTTGGCTGGGTGGGAGCATCGTTTGCATATATTCGATGTCCTTGATGATATCGTTGAAGGCGACTGAGACGTTATGGATGACGTAGTTGCGGTTCCACTGGCCGCGGTTCCTCCAAATGGCATCCATAAGCGCTGAATTGACTTGCTCTAGTTGCTCGACTGATAGACCCGAACTACGACGTACGAGTTCTTGGTGTAGGTCTTTGACTTGCAGATCATCGATGATGAAATGTGGTTGCTCGTCGTTGAGGATCGATGAGATAGCCGCTTGCCGTGGTAGTGCTGGCATTGAGAACTGCGGCTGCGACGATTGTGATGGCTGCGAGTTTGACATTTGACTGCTCAAGTATGTGTTCTCTATGGGGGAATTAGAAGAGGACTTGTACAGGTCATATCTTTCGGGGGTGAACTCGCCTTGTGTATCGGGGATCTGCGATCCCCCACTCTGAGGCGCCATGCTCGCAAAGTCAGGGAGCTGTGGAGGAACGCCATTCGTGCTCTGAGTATTGAAGTTTTGTGGACCAGATGAGCGGTTTGATGCACTCTTTTGGCCTGACGTTGTTGTCGAAGCACTGTTGTGATATTCACCCGGATGGGAATTTGGAGCCACAAATGTTCGACCTGATACTTGTGACTTCTGTGTGCCATGTCCACTATGCGGCGGCAAATCATGGGCCGTGTGTGGACCAGATCCAAGGTCTTGACTGTCGGTCATATGAGTGTCCTCATCGCCGCGTGTGGCTACTGTTGACCCATTGCTTTGGCGTCCATAGCCGTCTCCTGTACTAGTACCATTGGAGAGTAAACTGTTCTTTGGATATCGAATTGGAGTTACAGGTGGTAAAGTTTGAGGCCCTGGAACTTGCTCTCCAAGCATCACTGGCCCTGAAGTTTCAGTTGTGGTGCCTGAAACGTGTGGGGGAACATTTGTTTTGATTACTGGGACTTCTTCGCCCGCAGCAGAATTCTGTTGAGCTTTCTCGAGCGCCTTCCTAGCTCTCTCTTGTTCCCGAAGATAAACCGCTTCACATTCTGTAGCTAGAGCTGGATTGGTGCTCACGATTCCAGCTGTGTCTACTTCCACGTTAGACAACATCTCATTTGCTTTAATCGTTCGGTCGGGATCTCCTAAAGTCCTTGCATCCTTGGCTAGGGTCTTGATATCGGCCAGGAAATCCTTTGCCCTCTTATAGTAACCGTTAGAAAGACGTTTCTCTATAATGGTTAGATCTAGATTGTAATAGAAGTTGCCCGATTCCGTATGCAGTAATCCTGGGACACCCTTCCGATCCTTGGCAAGCTCAAAAGGTCGGTAGATGCCCTGTTCTTGATGCTGTTCCTGTGGCAAGTCTGTGCTGACAAAGTTGGGATTTTGTTCATCGTACAGGTATAAAATTTGACTCTCATCGATGATTGGCTTAAAGAACTTCCTGTAAGTCTTCTTAAGCTGTTCCATGATTGGTTGAATCTGCATTTTCAACATATTTAGCGTGAGCCTATCCTGTTTCTTTTGTTGTTTGAGTTGGTCAGCCGAAAGCGGAGCCTCTTTTGCGGGTAATGCCGGCGCCACTTCAAGTTCGGGAAGTTTCCGTTTTTTCCTGTTTTCTAGATCAGGGAACTCAGTTGGCCGCATGCGAATGTATGAGATGAGTCCTTCGAAAAACTCTTCTCGTGCTTTCTGTAGAATCATTAGTTTTATATGCATCCAAATTGGATTAAGGTTGCATACCTCGTTAGGTCTCTCTAGTTTAAATTGGTTCTTTGTGGAAAATCCAAAAAGATCGCGCAACATTGCTGGGTCGGGCTTGTCAGAAGGGCTCGCCAGTTCTAGGATACCAAGGACAAGAACGGGATCGTTTGGCGGAAGAGCACGGAGGAGACTTGTGAATGTTTTGATGACCTTGGGCTCAACAGTCTGGTACCAAATATCCACATTGGGAATGTATATTACGCTTGGTTTGTGCCGCCGAACTTCCTTGAATAGCTGGATAACTGCAGCTTCAGGAGCCTAAGAGATTATCAGCACCGTCTCAAACAGATTTTGACTAGATATTCTTACTCTAGTTGAGTCCTCAAGAAGGGTAGGTAGATCAAACGATTGCACGTGTAGACCTTCGAACTTGTTAAGAAGAGCTGAGCCGAGATACTGCTGGCCCATGCCTTGCAACCCGGTGATTAATAGTCGCGGTCTAAATATTCTAGCACTATCAAAGGCTGATTGAATTAATTAGCTTATTATTCTATACATAAAGGATAGTCGCGACTCACCTCTTTGCATGGTTTCACGCTCGAATCCTTTCTCATCATCGCGATCATCGAATTGTGCTTCTTCCAACGCGGTGAGTTTCTTCTTTTGAGGGATGATCTCATCTAGAATCTTTGCAATCTTCTCTAGCGGAGAGCGTAGTAAAGGTGCAATGCCTTTAGATAATGGTGCGGCCCCGGAAGACACTGTCCGTTCCGATGAGGGTATCATTTTGTTGACTGATATCATGAAATCCTTGGCTAACACCTTGATAGTGCTGGGATCGATGATGAGCTTTTTGTCAGATTGGTAGATTTGCGGGTAAGTTCCTTGAACGGCATTGAGAGCAGCTTCTGTGCAGAGAGCTCGGAGATCCGCACCGCCATACCCTTTCGTGAGTTCAGCTAATTGGTCTTTGAACTCAGGTTTTAGTGGCGGATCCCAGTTCTTAGTGTGGATGTCTATGATAGCGCGTCGACCTTCTATATTGGGTAGAGGGAAATAGAACTCTCGATCAAATCTTCCTGGGCGCCGCAGAGCCGGATCAACTGAATCAGGACGATTAGTAGCGCCGATGACGATGACTTGTCCACGGCCATCCATGCCATCCATAAGAGCCAAAAGAGTTGCTACAATAGAGGCGTGGATTTGCTCCTGCTTACTCGAGCGAACAGGAGCAAGACCATCAATTTCATCAAAGAAGATGATGCTAGGTTGGTTCTTCCGCGCTTCTTCGAATAGGAGGCGAAGCTGTCGTTCAGCTTCACCGACCCATTTACTTAGAGCATCGGCGCCTTTGCGCATATAGAACGTGACCTTTTTGCCTTGGGAGCTAACACTTGATGCAAGAGCGCGCGCTAGCAGCGTCTTACCAGTACCAGGAGGACCGTGGAACAAAACACCTCGTGGGGGAGTGACATGAAAGCGTTGGAATACTTCTGGGTAAAGAAGTGGAAGGGCAACCATCTCTTTGAGTTGGTTGATGTGACCGTCTAACCCACCAACTCCATCAAAATTGACGTTAGGGTCTACACCAAGCGGGTCGGCATCAGCGAGCGCTTTCTTGTCTTTCACTTTGCCGAAATTGGCCGGCCCTCCTCCAGAAGCGGTTGCCTGTTGTGGATCAGCGTTATGGGTTTGAGGAAATAGTATATGGGGGGCTGATGCTGTTGTTGGTGTCATGCCAACTGCCCCTCCCACGCCGCGTGGCATGCGTTGTGGCATATCGTCGTCACTGCTGTCCGAATCGGCACCTCCAGCTGCACCAGCTCCCTCAGGTCCAAAAGGTACTGATTCGCCCCCTCCACCAAATGGTCCTTGAGTTGAGAAAAGGCTTCGGTAAGCTGTGCGCCCACCCTTGGCTCGCGCGGTAGATATTATAGGGGCAGCCTCTTCGTCGTCGAGCTGCTGAAGAGCCTCTGGACGGAAAATCCGATAGTCAGGTGGAGGTTTGTTGTTACGGTCGCGAAGCTTTGGCGCGCCGTCGTAAAGAAGATGATCGTCTGGTGGATGGCGCCGAGAGGTACGAGCTCGTTTCCTGGAGGTGAGTTCTTGGGCTTCTTCTGCTAGCTCTTCAGGGTCGAGTTCGCTGTCATGATCACTGTCCGAGTTTCGACGACTACGTTGTGAATTTCGTGTTCTGCCTCTCAGACGGGCAGATCTTCGTCCAGAGCCGCTGTCGTCAGATGAACCTCCACTTCTATTTTTTGAGTGATCAGAATCAGAGGCGCCTTCCTCTCCTTTCTCTTCTTCTGCAGTAGGTTCGAAATCACTGCTTTCATCTACTCCATTCTTTCGCTTCTTGGGTTGTCGCGATGAGGAAGGTGGCTGTTCCGCTTTTGCACGGGACTAAGTGCACTATTAGTGAATGTTTCGGATAAACCCGAAAAGAAAAACGTGAATAAAATTGTGTTTCACAGGTAGTGGGAAACTCACTCTCAAATTACGGCCACCTCGTGTGACGGGGCCCTCATCTGTGTCTTCAGCCTCGCCTTCGTGATCGGACTCCTGAATGACGGCCTCCATCTGGACATCTTCATCCACTTGCATCTGGGTTTCAGACCCGGCCCGGGAACCTGCTTCACTCGCTTGAACTTGGGCGTTATCTGCGATGATATCATCAATAAGAACATCCAGGGGGCCTGGAGTGTCTTGATGTTCAATGGAAGGTCCAGAGTTTTCTTGAGAAGCTTCCATAATGGCGCTTGGGAGTGTCTTCATGCCTTTACCTCCTCGAGTCTGACGTGCAGATTGAGGCTCAGGACTACGAGTTCCTGGGCGGATAATGATAGCATGTTTCCCAGAGTCGGTCAGAGCAAGTATCGGTTCCTCCTGGTCATGAGATAGGCGACTGCTACGTCGGGCGCCTGTTACTTCAGGAGTTGTTCCACGGGCTAAAGACTTGCTTCCCGTTCGAGCCCGCGCGGCGCGGGGTGGGATGTTGCGTTTCATCGGTATCTTTACGATCAAGGATTTCCGTGGCTGAGATTTGCCTTTCGGAGTAGGTGCTAGATCGTCGTCTTCTGGAGTTGCTTCCTCGATTTCGTCGTCACTTGGCTCCTCGTACTTAATATTCTTCTGAGCTGCGCGCCGGACACTTCGTCCAGTATTTGGATTGATTGGAATGTCCTCTTCAGAGGCTTCCGATGCAAACGAGTCGTCACTTATCTCTTCTTCATCATCTACTATGTCATCATCCGAGTCGCGGTATCCCCGACGCTGCCGTTTGTTCGGTCGTCTCTTCGCGCTCGAGGACGGCTTCGACCGGCGCTTTTGAGGCCTCGGCGGGGATTCCTGGCCCCAGTCTAGATCTTCGGGATCAGATGCAGTAGGATCAAGTTCTTGCCTACGTTTGTTGCGATGTGACATTGGGATGGGTTCGCCTTAGAGAGCACTAAGTGAATTCGTATCTGCAGCACACGGTCGTTAGTGGGTGAAGTGTAATCAATCAAAACAATAGGGCACTCTAAGCGGACACGGCGCAACAACGGCTGCAGATAATTTCACAAAGAGAATTTAGGCTCACAGTAACTCACTCTATGCGATCACTTTTCTAGTGTTGGAAACGCCCGGGAATAGACGGACACGACACCTCGGGAGCGCAGTTTCAGCGAAAGACTGTTGAGCGAACGGAGTGACGCGCTGCGCGAGCGGAGGACGAACGCTCTATAGCCTTAGGATCATTACAAACAGTGACACAAGAATATTTGAATAACAAGATGGGCGAAAGAGAGCCGCGTGTCGGATGGTGATGGATGGGGGGTTGGATGGGCGAGTTTCGTTTTGGTGTTGGTGACTGGGTTGCCTTCGCAATCGCGCTAGTAATGCCAAGCCTCCTATCTTCTGCCGCCTTCAACCACGGCCCAAATTCGCTCGTTGCATCACAAGAATATGCTCCGTTACAATTTGACCGCCACGATACTCAGAATACTGAAATTTCATCGTCTCTGGCCCTTGACGGCGTTTCCGGTGCAATGCGACCTGAATCTGCGTTTCAAGCCGTTAAAATCTCAATTTTCCTGACACCCCTCTGGACTTATTCTATAGTATTTAGACCCATCAGTACCGCTCCTTCTCCTCCCTAGCTGCCCGTCGATCACCTGCAGGAACCGCTGCGGCTTAAAAGCTTAATGCTATTAAGGCTCGTCGTCGTCGCTGGGTTTGTGGGGAAGCTCTAAAGCACGTGCACACACGTGGTTCTGGCAGCCGTCTCTTCATCTGTCAACCCGCGGACAAAGCTTTTTGCAATAGCATTTATAACCATTATAACTTTCTTTTTATCGTTATTTGATGGTGTTTTTGAAGTTTTCAATGCGACACGAAAATTGCCGCTGCGTACACTCGAAAGGGTTCCGCGACCTTTCGGCTTGCTGTCACCTCACTCTGCACATAAGCTATCCATCCACATTATTGATACGTTTATTGGATGATGGTTCGTTCATTTTGAATCCATTAAATCTGGTGGAGAGGGATGACTAAGATGATTTGGTGTGGTCTTGGTGTTGGTGCTTTGGAGCCGAACTCATCGCAGGAAATCGGAGTCACTGACCCCGCTCCCCCAGCTCAGGGATGTAAGGGGTAGGATATTAACGTCTACCAGTGGTGAAACTGCATAGTATAACTAGAATAGCGTCATTTTAGAGCTAGAAGAGGGTTGAAGCTCTCATACCCTTGATCACACGTAGTCACGATTTATATACTATATACTTTGTGCGTGGTGTTGTATTTTACTTGTGCAAATATCGAGTGGAAAAGGACTGATTCATGAAGTTTAAGTGTCTCCCTCCCAACAGTATAAAACGCCGTAGAACTCAGAATGCATTTCTCTCATATTTCTCTTCGGTCCTTGAGATTTTTATGTTGTGGTCCTCCCTTTTCCGACTTTCAAAAGTACCCTAGGCCTAAGAAAAGATACTCCGGACTCAGCCTTTCACCATGAGTAGACAGCGCCCCCAACCAAAATACGTGCATTAATATGCTAGATATTGGAAATTCTATTGTACGAATATTATCATTTGGAACGTATTGTCATATCTAGAGAGCGTTTTCGGAAACAAGGCTCACACACGACGGTAGCTTCTGATGTGTCATGGCGGAAGTTATGCATATCTATAAGTACCTCTACACCGCGATCTTCCTATAGAAAATGACAGGTGTGCATAACTAAGAGGACTTCTCGGACCATCCATCCTGATTGTGCTCTTCAAGGGCCTCTGCTCAGAAGCCAAGGTTTAGATGCCTGTCCTCTCCATTGCATAGGCCTGGAGGCCTCGGTTGGTCCATGCGTAATTTGTGCTGAGTTCTTAAGCCGCTACGGCTTTAAGTATAATTTATGGTAGGCTTTGGCGTAAATGAAACGCCACGGCCCTTTCATGTTTGTTTCTTTTGATGCTCGTGAATAGCATTCTGATCTAGTATTTTTGGCTGCAGTAGTATTAGGAGAGTCATCTATCAATATTCTACTGATTCGATCTAGTTAGACAAAACTATTTCGTCAATAGATTTTTATATTCTTTACAGTAGTAGTGCTAATTTCAGTATAAATATACAGTATATACAGTACCTTAAAAGGCAATATCTACATCAACAGGCTGAACACTGAGACCGTAAGATCTCTCCGGCCCCTTAGACTCTATTCAACTGAGTGAGCCCTTAGCGCTATGAGTATTTTCCGCCGCTTGAGCCGCTTTTAGAGTATCGGATAAGCCCAGCTCAAGCTACTTCAAACTATGTTAATTAGTTTGTCCAGTGCTGCTAGTCCGTTAGCATATGTGTTTTATAAAAGAGGTAAGATTATCATACCTCGTCCCTCGTCTAGTAGCCAACCCGACGTATCGATTTTCCATTTTTTATCCCCAACGTCCATATAGATAACTCCAAACCTCGTAAACGCCATGCGCGTATTAATAAACCATTTAAACATCAAGCGACTAAACCATCTCCCTGCCACAATAAAGGGCCTGAATAGCACAAAGTTATTCTCTAACTCAAGCCTCAAATCCCGCATTTTTTGCTCGTTTACAGCGCGGAAAAGTAGCGCCATAGGTGTAACTCTCGCTGACAGAATTACATCTCCCCTCTCCGCGATTATTACCTGCGGCTTCATGAAAGGTATAGGGATCGTCTTCGCCTCGATTCTTAGCATTACTGGACCGCCAGCCCGACCTGGTATGGCTCGGATCGACCGCACGAGTGCGACGGGAGACGCAATAACGTACAAGCCAAGCCCAGCTAGCAAAAAGGATATGGCGCCGTACACGGGCCCGACCCAGAAGGGCTGCTCTGCTGGCAAGTTTAAGTACATGGTATTGAATGTCCACGCTGCGCCGGTCATAAGCATGAACGCAGCCGAGTATGTGGCTGCAATTAGCATTCCACGTGACGGCGCTTGGTATAGTAGTGTTGGTGATTTCTGCGCTTCGACCGATCGTAGTATAGGATTGGAGCTGGGGAAACGCGGTGGAGAGGGGTGGGCAGGCTTGCCTTTAGCGGCATTTTTGGGTGGAAGTTGAACTTTTTGAGCGTTTCGGGCTGGCTTCGATAATGTCTTTGGGGATGCTAATTGGCGCAAGAGAGAGGAGGAGAAATAGTGAACTTGAGTCGCTGGATAGAAATTTTGTGCCCGACATGATAGAGCAGTTATTCGAAGGGAAGGCGGGAGTTGGAAGTAGGATTGTCGAATACAGCCCACGCAACCCCGAGAAAATACAGCCATTCTACGGTCTAATTAGCATACTAATGAGTCGGAATCATTGCGCAACGTGTATACCTAAAGGTATGCACGGTCGTAGTGTCCGTGATGCTGTAGAGCAATAAGGTCGTTCATCCTAAAAAGATCAGTGCATGAGCCCGCCCAGCATTTGACCCGGCGCACGGTGCCCGAGATTGTCCCGCGCGGACCTCCGAAAGTGCCCAACAAGCTCACAGCTCTTCAACTTCTCTCCTCAACACGTTGCGCCATCCACCTTTTTCCCAGGTAGCTCTCAATCGGCGGGTCTCTATGGCCTCAATTGCTACGGCATGTAGGCAGTCAGTGCGGGTCGCAAGGCGGCAGCTGCGACAGAATGGCGTGGCCAGAGGTGAGAAATCAATTTTCGGAATTGCACTCAACGCTGACGGGAAATTCACAGCATTCCATGCCGCACCTGCGAGTTTGGCAGCTCATAATTTCACTATGCCTGCATTGTCTCCGACAATGACCGAGGGGAATATCGCAAGTTGGAAGGTCAAAGAAGGTATGGAATGATAGATAGTAGAATCTCATTACGGGGAGAGCTGCGATATGTCATGCACCATCTGGGAATTGTCTAACATGCTATAGGCGACTCTTTCGTGGCTGGCGATGTTCTTCTTGAGATTGAGACGGATAAGGCACAGATGGATGTCGAGGCCCAAGATGATGGTATCATGGCAAAAATCACGGTAGGGCACTCTGTCTAAAGGAATTAGATTGACTTTGCTAATCAATGCTTTAGCAAGGAGATGGTGCAAAGGGAGTTGCAGTCGGGGTTAGGATAGCTGTCGTGGCCGAGCCTGGAGACGATCTCAGTACCCTGGAAATCCCCCCCGAAGAGTCCGCACCTCAACCAAAAGCAGCGGATAGTAAATCAGAAGATAAGCCTACACCATCCTCACAGGCGCCGAAATCCTCCGAAGCCACTACCAAACCTTCATCTTCTATACCTAGCACAGATGGACTTGGAGGCAAAGCCCAGAAACAGACGTACCCTCTATACCCCTCAGTGTTACATCTCCTTCGCGAGAATGGGCTACCTAAGGAGGAGGCAGACAAGATACCCGCCAGTGGTCCCAATGGGCGATTACTCAAAGGTGATGTTCTTGCCTACCTTGGCCGCGTTGAGAAATCATACCCTGTGGAACAATCAAAGCGGATAAGTGTATTGGGACACCTTGACCTCTCCAATATCAAGGTGGTTCAACCAAAGAAGGAACCGGTGCTAGACAAGTCCGCTCCAGCCGCAGAAGCTCTTCCAGTGGAAGAGCTTGATACTGAGATTGCGGTTCCAATATCTCTCTCAGCCGTTCTAGCGTGTCAAAAGCGCATTCAGGATTCTATTGGAGTGTTCTTGCCTTTGTCGACCTTCGTTGCCCGAGCTACCGAGCTTGCGAATGACAATTTACCTCGGTCAAGGACAGCTAAGCCCTCTGCGGATGAACTTTTTAACGCTGTGCTTGGTCTCGACAAGGTTGCTGGAACGAACTCCTCAAGAGGACGCTTCGTCCCACAAGTCACCGCCTTTGCGCCTAGCTCCTTCCGGGTGACGAAACCGGTTGCGTCTAAGGCTAAGCCTGATGTTATGGACATCCTTTCTGGGAAGAAAACGGGGACTCGTGCTATAAAGGCAACGTCTGCTGTCGCTGGTGAGGGTGCTATTGCCTCAGTAAACGTTTTCAGCGTTAGTGTACCAAAAGGTGATGAGAGGAGGGCGAAAGTGTTTTTGGAGAGAGTCAAAAGCGTGCTTGAGGTCGAACCTGGGCGTCTTGTTTTGTAAGCGTGACATTTTGGAACTTACAATGTAGTCTCTGGATGTATAATACTGCATGATACTTTTACATTGCGACGCCACTTATAGACAGATATTGGGTTTTATATTTATGTTTTTGATGAAAGAGAATATGCTCGATATAATACCTGACGGCTTCTAGTTGGTATTTAGAATACTGCGTGTATGTAATGAGTCATTGGCTCAGAATTGGGGATCGCCCCATGCATGGTGCTCTGCATTCTGCAGGTGTTTGAGCTCGCTCGGCGTGGGCCCACGATTTACACCATCCAGTTATACTGCTTCAGTCAGACGATTTGATACCGTGTATCGGCTCGTAACGTGTTACCCGCAGTGGCGGATTTGCCCGATGAGGCATTTCGACATATCTGGCAGGGCTGATAGGGTCAGATATTCGGGAGAAAGGTTCGCCGCCGGGGCAGGCAAAGCCGGTGGCTTCTCCCATGGAATCAAAGGTCCCTGGCGTGCTCTTAGAGCCTGGTGGACCAACTTGACAAAAAAAAACACACACTAAAATGACACCACGCGGCGCAGCTGTCAGAGCCACATCTCAGTCAGCCAAAGGGGTGAATCCGACAATCCCGAGATCCACACAGAGCCTCAGCAGATTGCCGGCAGAAGAGCAATTTAAATGCGCTCCCAGTTCCGCGGCGGCGAAGGAGTCTTGTAATTTATTCCCACGCTTCTGCACACGAAATGGGAAAATCGCTGCAGGAACTAAACCCGGAAGCGACAGATCCCATCTTGGCGGTGTAGGAGTGACGATTTGGGGGTTGCTGAAAACAAACTATGCGGCGATTTTGCGCGTGGGTAGTTAAAAATTTCGCCCGTCAGCCGCAGGGTCTGTTAAGAGCGCAGCTGATAATTTTCTTTTCTAATTGATCTCCATAGTTCCAACGGCCCGTTCGTGTGTTCGCCTTGCTTCTCCTCCCTCGTTTTTCCCCTTCTCCAGGTTTTCGTGGCTCGTCCGAAGTCTTGTTTCGCCCCAACGCTATCGATTAGCGCTCTAACTTGGTGACTTAACCCCATAATTAAATTTCTGTCCGAGCTTGTTGGTTGCTTCGTTGCAACTCGCGCATGTCGCTCAGACCCACACGTCTCCCTTGGACCGCATAATACCCTTCCCCCGACAATCGCTACTACTACTTAGACAGAGCAACAACCACTGCTGTGAGCGAGCTTGTTACCCAGCAGTAGAGCTTCAACGCCATGGCCACAATGAAGGAACAGGTTGGCGAGGCGCTCCTGGGCACAACTCAGGAGCCGCAGTTGTCACAACAGACCAAGGCCATTTTCATGAAGCACGCAGTGAAGGACGAGCAGACGGGAGAGTATTATCTAGGCAAGAACGAGTTCATTGAAGCGGTGGCCCCGGAGAGCGAAGACTATGTAATTTTCCCTGATGACCCACAGTGTGAAACAATTACTGACTAGACTCTGCTTCCAGCACAAAATAAAACGGGACCAGTATGGAATCCTATTCCACGTCGCGGATCGTCGGCGGACGGGTAAAGTGACTCTACATGACTGGAGCAAGTTCGAGAATCTCCTGGCAAAGCCAGACGCGGAGTACGAAATCGCCTTTCGTCTCTTCGATGTCAATGGCACAGGATTGGTGAAGTTTGACGACTTCGAGAAGATATATAATGCACATAAGGGAGAGAATAGCCTACCGTTTGATTGGGGCTCTGAATGGGCGTCCTTATACATTGGATCAAAGGAAAAGCGGCACACAATGACCTACCCACAATTCTCGCAGATGCTGCGAGGCCTACAGGGTGAGCGGGTGCGGCAGGCCTTTCTACATTTCGACAAGAACAATGACGGATATATCGAGCCCGAGGAGTTTCAGCGTATAATATTGGAAACGGCAGCGCATAAGCTGTCGGATCACTTACTCGATAATCTGCACACCCTCTGCAATATTTCCGCTGGGAGCAAGATATCGTATGCGAACGTCCGAGCTTTCCAGAACATGATCCGAGAGATGGACTTAGTTGAACTGATCATCCGGAACGCGACTAACAAGAGCAGCGATGGCAAAATCACTCGAACAGATTTTCTCAATGAGGCGGCGCGGATAACTCGGTTCTCTCTTTTCACCCCAATGGAGGCTGACATTCTCTTCCATTTCGCCGGACTGGACGAACCCTCAGGGAAATTAGGTCTCAGCGATTTTGCAAAGGTTCTTGACGCCTCGTGGCACAATGCGTACGCCGTCACTTCTGGCGCGGCTGGAGTGATGGCGGATGTGGGACAAAAGGCTTTTACGAGAACGAAATCGATTCTACACGATGTCTTAGAATCAGCCCATCATTTCGCATTAGGAAGTTTGGCGGGCGCTTTCGGCGCTTTCATGGTTTACCCGATCGACTTGGTAAAGACGAGGATGCAAAACCAGAGAGGCCATCGAGTAGGAGAGATGTTATATAAGAATTCTTTGGACTGTGCCCGGAAAGTTATCAAGAACGAGGGAGTTCGCGGACTGTATTCGGGAGTTCTGCCGCAACTTGTCGGTGTCGCTCCGGAAAAGGCTATCAAGTTGACGGTGAACGACTTGGTTCGAGGAAAATTCACAGATAAGAAAACGGGGTATATTTGGTGGCCATGGGAGCTGCTGGCAGGTGGTACTGCAGGTGGATGTCAAGTAGTAAGAATGCCTCCAGTTCCCCCGAACCCCGAGGTAATACCCGGAGTCACAAGCTGACAGCGATTATCGCAGATTTTCACAAACCCCCTCGAGATTGTTAAGATCAGATTGCAAGTTCAAGGCGAAGTGTCGAAGTCGGTAGAAAACGCGCCAAAACGCTCCGCGATATGGATTGTCAAAAATCTTGGTCTCGTTGGTTTATATAAGGGTGCTAGTGCTTGTTTACTACGAGACGGTAAGTTAAACTGTTTATAGCGTATATTGTAGCTGAAGCTTACTATTGAGACAGTGCCTTTCTCTGCAATCTATTTCCCAACTTACAATCATTTGAAGCGGGATTATTTTGGAGAGAGCCCCACCAAGTCGCTAGGGGTGGTCCAAATGCTTACTGCAGGCGCGGTGGCGGGCATGCCGGCGGCATATCTGACAACGCCCTTCGATGTCATCAAGACGAGATTACAGGTAGAGGCGCGAAAAGGTGAAGCGCAGTACCTGAGCCTGCGTCACGCCGCGAAGACGATTTGGCAGCAGGAAGGTTTCAAGGCTTTTTTCAAGGGCGGGCCGGCACGTATTATGCGATCGTCCCCCCAATTCGGCTTTACGCTTGCGGGCTACGAGGTGCTGCAGAGGGCGCTCCCAATGCCAGGGCATGCTGACCAAGAGGGCCCGCGCGGGCACGTCGAACCGGGCGTCGGATTGGCAGAGGCGAAGGCCCCGCTGCCGTACCTTCGCAGCAGGAATGCGTTAAAGATCATCCTCGATTTGGACGAGAATTTTGGGCGGCCGAAATTGCCGCAGGGCAAGACATGGAGCGGCATCCCGGGATTCGGCGGGAAGGGTTTGGCGTAAGAGGCTGCAGCGCAGCAATTGGAAGAAGGACCAGCAAGCTTGGGCAGGGTAAAATGGGATTGGATGGGATTGGATGCATTTCTCGTATGGAAAATGACAATGAGGCGGGTCAAGCTTTATCAGCCAGTCATTTTTGTTTTCGGCGTTCGCGTTAGTTCGTGGGGTCTTGGTCCTTCAGCCGCATGGGGTGGACGGGAGCGAGGGGAGCGAGGGGAGCGAGGGGAGCGAGGGAGCGAGGGAGCGAAGGAGACTTTTCCTATTTGGAGCGGCATAGGCCTGGTGCGAGTACACATTAGAGGCACTACTGTTGCGATAACTTTAGAACTAGAGACGCAGTGTAAGATAGGGTGGAGAGGGTGGCGCGCATGTCAGACAAGGAGGAGTCGCAGCGAACGAGATGGCGGAAGGGAGGGAGGGAGGAGGGGGTGGTGTGTGGAGGCAGAGGAGCGAGTAGAGGCGTCGATCGGGATAGGCCGAATAAAATAATATGGCAGGATTGGGCGAAGCAGAGTAGAGTAGGGGTGGAGTAAAGTAGAGTAGAACAAGTTAGAGCATAGACAGTAAACCATAGCACAGTTAGAGCACATTTAAAAAGTATACCAAAGTAGAACGGAGTAGAGCGGAGTGAGGACAGCGGAGCGAGCAGGGCAGAGCAGAGCAGAGCAGTGCAGAGCAGAACGGAGCCAGAACAGAGCCAGAACAAAGCAGAGTACAGTACAGTACAGCAGAAGGAACAATCAGCAGCCCGTTTCCGCGCACGCCCGGGCGGCAGGCAGCCCACGACTGCAAGCAAACACCAACAGGAAACACAAAGGACTCGAGGCGCAACCACCCAGCCCCCCCCCTCCCAGCAGTGGGCACACACACGCAAGTCGCGGGCGGCGAAGGTGGCATGTGTGGCATGCGAATTGGGTGCGGTTCAATTTAGGATGGCCGCTGGCCGGCGGGGAAAGGGTTGGCCAGGCGTCGCACCCTCGTGTCTCCAATAAAGCGGGGCTATGAGGCTGATGTTGGTGCGGTGAGAGCGAGCCACTGGAGCGTGCTCTGCCGAATGGCGGCTCAAGTCCGCCTAAGTATCCAACCACTAGGCGTCGCCCTCGCCAGGACAAGCCAGGACAAGCCAGGACATCTCCATCTGACTGCGGCCCTGCAGCTGCGCCTCGACCCGCCCAACGGAAGCTCCACGAAGGGCTGCGTCTGCGAGGAGTCGTGCTCTGTCGTCCCCCCCTTCGTCGGAGCACTTTCTCCCAGACCACGTCGTCCATCTCTCCTTCCTCTGCCGCGCACGGCCTGGGCTGCAACAGCTGCAACAGCTGCAAAGCTGCGTTGCCATCCGCTGCACAGCCTCGCGATAGGGCGACTCGTGTGTTGCTGCGCGCCGCCTGACAGCCCACCTCCCCCCCACTACCATCAGCGCACTCCAGCCTGGCGAGCTGGCCTTCCCCGGCCTCAGCAGTCCAGTCTTCGGCGCACCTAGCACTTCTCGATTCAGTTGCCCATGAATCTGATCGTGCGACTTCTTGCTAGAGCCCGCAGAGCCCGCTCGAGATCGACATTTAAGCTTCCCACCGCCTTGAGGCTGAAAAGTAGTTCGTCGCACCCTCGGTACGTCAAATCTCATGCCCTCGTATGCACTCGACAGAGCCGCCTCTGCGCTTTATTTCCACTTCTTCATCCTCTCGAAAACTGCCGTTTCTCTGTGCTGCCGTCAAAAGCCCGCCGTCTTTATTATTACTGCCTGCATCCACACGGCCATCTCTTCGGGTCGGCTAATAGCTATCGACCCGTGCCTTCCGCAGCGTCTTTTGCTCTCTCACGCTGCTCTGTGATGAACAAGACAGCTCTCTGCTTGTTTTTCTGTAATTACAATTTCTCTCCAATCTACCGTTCCTCTAGGGATACCTTCCGATCAAAAATAGTCCCTTGTAAAAAAACCGTTGATTTTCGTGTTGGCCGTTTTTTTTTTTTCCAAAAATTTACTCTACGACCCCGGGCTAGCTCAGCCTTGCGGTGCCAGTGATCAGTGAAGATAGCCTGCTGACCCCTCTAGAATCCTACCAGAGAGACAGAAATACCCCTTCCCTTGTACTACTCAAATTTCTAGCGCCTTGAGTTTTATCCGAGCTTCATTTGTGCGATCCTGCGTGAATCACTGGAACAAATACCCCCGGACTCTCCTCTGACGGCCGTCGGCTTTGGCCACTCTTGCCTGTATATACAGAGGCCAGGCTCGCCTCGCCTCTCAAAGCAAGCCGGCGAATGTCCACATACGGGTCAGACGACGCCTACCCTTACTCGCCCGTTCTTAAAGCTGTTCGTGTGAAAGCAACTCCCTCCCCATCGCCTCCGCCATTTATTCCAACACAAACTATTATACCCAGCCCCGAGAACGTCAGTCCCCATTCCCAGAAGAAACGAAAGAAACCTAATCGGCGCAAGACCCGACCGAGCCAAGGTGACACTGTCCTGATCAATTTTATGGACCCAAATCGGCCCGATATTGCAAGAATCGCCGGCGAAACAGCATTGAATTCGGACTCAGGTTCCGAAGCGGACGACGAGGAGATGGATGAGAGGGAAAGCGAGCCGGCATCATCAGATTCTATTCTTCGGTCACCTCCTAACGTAGCCAGCCTTCTAGTCAGTACAGCTCAGGCAGCGCTCCAGGCTACCGAAGATGCTTCCGTTCCGGCGGATACGAGGATACCCCAGCCTATGTCCCGGGAGCCTGTAGAAGAGTCTCAAAACAACAGTAGGCCGCACGCCAAGGGCGATCAAGATAATGCAGCCTCGAAGAGCCCTTCGGCAGGAGCACAACCGAATGGCGTGCTATCTAGCACGAATGGAGCATGTTCGAATCAGCCAAGCGGCAATTGTACCAAACTCGAGGCCACGTCACCAAAGCCCACTGGTGAGCGCGCCGCATCGCTCGTGAATGGCTACTCCCACGAGGACTCGATGGCCACATCGAACCTGCGCGAAGTGACGATACCCCGATCGAAAGGTTCTCCCGGCCACACATTGCCAGCGTTACAGAACCCATGGGACGCGCCGAATGGATCGTCGAATCAGGGACAGAAGCTCCCGGGTTTCCGCCAGCTCAGCGAACTAGCTGAAGCCGCTAGCAACGAACAAAACGAAGCAAGGACCAATGGCTATCATCCCCATCGGCAGTCTTTTTCTTCGACGGGCCAATCGCCAACCTCGGTCAGCAGGCAATTTTCAACCAGTTCACAACGGTCACCTCCGGGCGCGTACGCTCCTTTGAACGCAACATCACCAATAAGTGCACACAGCGACATACCGCAGGACCCCTTTCGCCACAGCACAGCGCAATTTTTTGGTCGAAGGCAATCACAAGCGTCAGAAAGTGCGCCATATCAGTCGGGTCTACCGTCCGCATCAACAGCGGACAGCTACCAAAGTTCCGATGGATTTAGCCCTGGATCGCAGGTTGATGGCCATCGTATGAGCATAGATGGTGCGGTAAATCGGACATTACCACTGCCAACGGGCACACTTATTCAACATATCCCCCCGCACGGCGCTAATGGATTCAAGTGCGAACATCCTGGGTGTACGGCAACTCCATTCCAGACCCAATACCTTCTCAAGTAAGATCCATTCTTATCGAACCCCTCCCCCTATCCCGAATTCCATCTTCCATTAAATCCTAGCGGGCTTTCAATATTGGTCTAGAATGTCTTTAATTCTCGTCCAGCAGTTCGCGAAACCCGTCACTAACCCTTCTCCTCAACAATTCTAGTTCGCACGCAAATGTCCACTCCCAGAGCCGTCCGCACTACTGTCCCGTAGCGAACTGCCCGCGCGCAGAGGGTGGGAAGGGCTTTAAGCGTAAGAACGAGATGATTCGGCATGGATTGGTACACCAATCGCCTGGATACGTCTGTCCGTTCTGTCCGGATCGTGAGCACAAGTATCCGAGGCCAGATAATCTACAGAGGTACATAATATCGCTCTTCATTGATTACATAAGATGTTCTACTGACAGTGGGATTTTCCCAGACATGTTCGCGTGCACCACGTTGATAAAGATAAAGATGACCCACTGCTCCGCGAAGTCCTCGCGCAACGGCCAGAAGGCGGCAGTCGAGGACGAAGGAGAAGAGTGGGGAGCTGATATCCGGCCCTTAGATTCAAATCCATCCAATCCATTTCCTATTGATGTTTCCGCCTCCGACGTACCGACGTAACGATGCACAAGAAAGGCTTTTCCACCGGCGTTTTTCTTATCCCATTCTTATTCCATATATACACCGCAGCCAGAGAGTGGCCGCGGCAGGCACAATTTTTTAACTATCTATCTACCACTTACCCTCGGTGTTCGTACGGCGTTGTCGATGGCGTTTCTATCCTTCCCCCCTTTGCTTTCTCGGCTCTATTTCTTTCGGCTCAGGCGGTTTCGGGGACTGGGGATGGGCCATGGCAATGGGTGTATTCGATGATCGGAAAAACCAGGAAAGGCACGCAATTCGTTATCTACTGCTTCATATTCGGCTTCTACGTGTCGACATTTATTCATTTCTCCCCGCAACCATTTGCCTCATTTCCTTTATTTTTCCCTTATAAATTTTCCCTCCAGATTTTTATGCATCTTTCTCAGGTAAACATCTGTCGCTTCAGATTCCCAGGCGCGCGGCGGGGCGGACTCCCTATAGCGCCAGTTAGGATGGGCGGGTAGGGCGGGTGGGACGGGCAGGCAGGCGGGCAGGCGGGCAGGTCAAAGGAAAGAGGAAAAGGCGCGATCGCTTTTTACGTAGTCGATACCTCTGTTTTATTCAGTCGCTGTGGTTAGTGGCAGGTACACGGAGGCAAATAAAGTCTCCTTTTTCGCAGATAGCAAAGATAGCAAAGATAGCGAGCGCAGCAAGCCCGGCAGCGCCCGGAGCGAGGATATCATGCTGCACGCAGTTGCGCGATAACGTATGCTTAGTTTATACACCAACCAACCAACTAACTAACCAGCCCTGCGCGATGCTTTTGCAGAGAAACACGAATCACGATGCACATCACGCCGTTGTGAAGAAGGGACCTTGCATTTACAACATCCACGATATTTTATTCAAACTTCGGCGCGTCCCCGCCCCCTCGCCGTCCGCTGTTGGCTTTGCTCTAGCTACTTGTTATCTAGTTCGCCCCCTATCTCGCTCCCCCCAGCACGCGAAAATCAGTAAGCCCAGTAAAGAAAAGCGGGAAAGCATACTTGTAAAACAACGCCATGGTCCTGATCCCGTCCGTCCCGTCCCGTCTAGCCACGCCTAAAAAGCAAATAATTTAGGTTCCCCGACTTAATGTGATGTGATGTGATGTGAAGAAACAACAACACGGCGCTCCTCCCGGTTTCGCGCTGTGCATAGCCACCCATAATGATGCGGAGAGAGAAACGCAAAAGCAGACACGTGGAGATCCATCAGATAAAAGTATTTGTTGAAATGTGTGAAAAGCAAAAAGGGGGGAGGAGAGGGGAGGGAGAAAGGCCCCAACGCACAGAGATGCGAATTCAAATCACCTAATCTAGCCAGAAAATTGATGAGTACACCCACCCACCCACCTATCACCCCTTCTACGTCTTTCGATAGATACGAACTCAGACACGATCTTCGGCGAAATCCAACACCTCACAGTCATCTTCGAAGAAACCCTCCTCGCCCTCCTCGCCCCGCCTGACTCTGCGCCTCCGCGTTGTCACAACAACCTGCTCGACCTCTTCCTCCCCCTCCCGCAGCACGAGCCTGCCCTTCTCGACTGCAGCCGCCACCCCGCCCTCAAGATCGTCGTCCGCGTCCGGGTCGAAGATCTGCTGCGCAGGCGTCGAGATGCGCGTCGCCTCGACATCGTCACCGAACACCCAGGCACTGCTGTCGTTGACATGATGCGGATTCTGTGGTGGCTGCGCGGGCTGGTTCCACTCATCGTGGTGCTCATGGTGCTCATGGTGCTCGTGATGCTCGCTACCGGCAACCGAGGGGTTGAAAGCGAAGCGGGCGACGCGGCGATCCGTGTAGAAAGGCTGGTAAGGCGGATTGGTCTCGATCTCAGAGAAGCTCAGGGGCACAGGCGCGGCGTTGCGCTTACCGGCGACGCCAGCCCTGCCGCGACGGGCCGGCAGCGAACGCGGCAGCCACTCGCCGTAGAGGTCGTGCGGAGGCTCGCCGGGCTGCGGGAAAAGCGCGGCGGCGACGGCGGGCGCGAAGAGCGTGGCGCGGACCGGCGTCAGCCCGAACTCGACCACTTTGCGCTTCGAGATGGACGTGGAGTTCGCGCTCTTGCCTTTGCCCGTTGCGGGCCGCATTTGCACGCGGTAGATCTGCAACACGCCGCCTGAGACGAGTGCAATGGAGCCGCGGCCTTTGCCCGTTAACCATCGTACGCTGTTGGGCTTGACACCTGAGTGAGACGATGGGAGAGCAAGCTTATTGTCGCCGGCGTGTCGAATGTTGTTTGTTGCAACGCCAATAGACTTGCCTAGGCCTGCTGCCACGGCTTTACCACTCTTAGCACCTGCTGCAGGGGTCATGCCTAGGCTGCTGAAGGAGGGGAATCGTGACCCTCCATTGCTGGTGCTGCGGGAGCGGACCGCATTCAGGAAAGGCTTGGCGGTGCCATTTAGAGCTTGCATTGCGGAGTTGACTGCGCTACCTGCACGACCCCCGTTAGGGGTGTGATTGAACGTTTCATCTTGCTTTGCTCTAGAGGCTAAGTTGGTCTTCCTAATGCGGCGAGAGGGCGGCCATTGGAACGCAGATGATGGCATGAGAAACATATGGACTGTGCCTTTATCGGTGATCACGGCCAGTCTGTTGGTTCGTGGAGTAGACCAGGCAACATCTACAACGTTTGTCACCGTCATGCGGGCAAATCGGGCAACCTGGCGGACATGGGGACCCGAAGAAACCTCTCTCATGGATTTGCGGGCTTTCCGGTGGTTCATTCGTTTCAGATCCCACACATCTTGAAAGTCACCCTTCCTGCTGACTGTCATGAGCATCAGACCACTTGGTGAGAATGACAAGAAACTACATCCAAGAGCCGCCGGTATGGTAGCAACCGGGTGAAGAGCACTCTTGTTCTTTGTTTCCTCAACGTCAAATAACTTCTGGAGGTCATAAACCGAAATGACGGTTGATTCTGTCCTTGACTGAGGGCCGGGTTGATTGTGGCCATGAGTAGGCGGGAAATAGGGCTGTTGCTGCTGCATAAGTGGATCTCCGCCGTAGCTAGCCCCGTTTATATTCCCGTTTGTTAGTGTAGACTTGCCCATGTAATTCTTGAAGGCCTGTATTCCCTTCTCCGTGGCCCACCGTGCACCCTTGATAGCAACCTGAGTTCCCTCTCTCGTAAGCCGATTGAGCAGTCCATCATCTTCTGGAGCATCGACAGCACATGTTGGGGATGGCTGCGGCGGAACTGTGTGATGAGAAATTCCCGGTGGCCTCTCATGAGACGACGACGTTAAGACTATCCCATTAAGGGGGAACAGAGTCGTTGAAGCAGGTGGTAACACTGCAAGCCAACGATTGCTTAAAGAAAAAACAGGGACCCCATACTGCTCCCCAACATTATCTTCATGGCTATTCACCTCAGCGGAGCTTGAGGAGCTCGAGCTTGATCCTTTGTCCCGGGATTGCACAGAGGTCCAGACTTTCCCAATACACCTAAAGGATTCTGGATGAACTAGATGAATTCTAGTGTACGGAGCAAAGATGAAAATTTCTCCACTTGCACCAGAAGCTACAACAACAAACTTGCCATTCGCATCAACTACAAGATCGCCGATCGGTGGAGGTGGTTGAAACATGGGGCTCTCAATAGGACTTGTAATCGGCGCTACGGGGCTCTTGTACAGGGTGGCAATGTGTTTCCTTTCTTTTAAAGAATATACTTCGACAGTGGTTTGGTAGTTAGATATCTTACTAGTCGCTTCGGTGCCCTTACTAGAAGCTGGCCTGCTGGGCGATGATCCGTCGTTGTCTTCGGTGATTACTACTGAAGATGAGCCGCTGGTATTCTGAGCATCCTTTGCTTCATCGATTACGGGTCCGTGGATGGTAAGAGCAATAAGAGGCCGGGACGAAGCTAGGAGGTCTCTTCTTGATAGCCAAGGGAGTATCTTAGCACCTATGACACTTCCCCTGAGTCCCTCTAGCCGTGCGACAATGTCCATCCGCCCTTTCTCAACTTTGAAAACCTCTAGGCCACCTTGGTAGCCAACTAGAATCACGTTTTCAACAGGTCTTGACGGCTCATCCCCACCCATGCAGAGCGTATCGAACCCACAGAAATAGCCATTCTCACCCGGCGTTGTGCCTTCAGTTTCGGCTGGATTCAACCCCATATCAAAGTCTGGCAAACCGTAGTAATGAGCTTGGGGCTGATGGGGAAGAGGCGGGTTAGTTGCAAAAGCTTGTCGAGGTCCATACTGGGAGAACATGGAAGCTCGTCGATCTCTACCTGGAGATGGTTGAGGAGATCGTTGCAGACGGCCTCCAAAACTAGGGTAGGGATTCGGGTGGCTCAAAGGCCTCATCCCCGGTGCTGGAGGCGAATGAGACATAGCTCCTTGACCGTAGCCTCCCTCGCGGCCCCCAGGCTGAAGGTGGTTTGGAGGTGATCCGCTGATACTAATTCCGTTGCTTGGAGGTGGCTGATTTGCAAAAAAGGGCAAGGATTTGGTCCATTCACTAGTATAGTGTGCTGCTGCTGTCGTGGTGGTGCCAAGAGCCGACAAGAGTGGCGATGTAGTAGCATTATATGGATGCGGTCCAGGGGGGGATGCTGAGGGGTATCTGATAGCAGTTGGTGGTGACTTTGTTCTAGAAACTAAAAGTTAGTTATATTAACAGGCAAAAAGAAGCTCGTAACAAAGATGCAGGGCCGCACGTAGTGCTACCCATAACTTGAGACTTCGTCAGCAGCGAAGAGCTCGGCCCTCGTGGCTCTATATTGTTCTTGTTTCCATGGTCTTTGTCAGGCATTATCCCGCTCTATAAATGTGCAGAATCCAAGCTCATAGACAAGTGCGTTGTCCCCGAAATAATAACGTATATCGATAAGCACTTACAACTCTCGCGGATATATCCTTGTAACTCTCTCCCCATACCTATCTCTTCTTCCCAACTCATATCTCGAGATATGGCGACCTCGCGATTGTAAATGATCCAGGGCCTTTGGGCGACTACGCTGGTATTGGTGGAGGTGGGCAAAGTTCGAATGTAGATTCGTATGGTCAGCCGCGTTATCGGGCGAAGGGCTCATTCAAACAGATTGCTGAGGTTCGGATCTGTCTGTCTGTGATTTACACTCAGTTTGAAAATAGTAAGGGTTGGATATCGGGTTTGCGGGATTGAGGTGGAGGGATACCGGTCGGTGAGGGAGGCGGTACCTGAGGAGCTAAAGTTTAAGACAAGGAGTGATGCGTCACAAAGCCGATGACACGGCCTCGTGTACGTGGTGGCTCGTGCCAGATCAGAGGAGAAGACACGTTTAACAGGCAAATGTCGGCGCCTGGTGCGAACAAGCCCTTAAAGCTATTATACTGGCCTATGCAGGTCTGACGACTTCGTGGAGAAAAGGGCGGGGCGGATGGTGGGGAGCTTGTCGCGGCGGATAGTCCTGCTCTTCAACAACAATGGCTTGTTCAAGGTGGGGTTGGGGAGGATTATTGGGCACGAAGCTATCGGGGCACGAAACCATCAGCGCGCAGCTCTCCCTGTAAGTATGAAGCTTGAAAGAAGTGTTGGGACTTGTATACGGCAAGGGTAATGTATCTCTCAAGCCTTCGTTGGGGGGTAGGAGGGGAAGCATGCAGCCAAGCTGCAGCGTTCCTATCTCCAGCTGCGGGTGCCGGCGGAGTCGATTGGGGGTAGTGAGAAGGGATTGGGAGCGACGTCGTACACGATAGCTGTCGTTAGCAAATACATCGAGGCCACGGTGAAGAGACTGAATGGGATATTAGTATCCACGTTTAACCTCGGCCACATTTTAACAGTTCTCGACCTGATCCCGTGTCCTGAACCCGAATAAGAATTACTCGGTGCTCATACCGTGCCTGCTCCCTATCCTCTGCATCGCACCGAATGCCTGCTCTTCCTTCGTCACCCGCAACCGGCGTCTTACTGCTCTCTGATGGAACAATGTCACGTATACATCCCACGTGCTCAACAAAAGCTTGCGCTTATTTCAAGCTTCTTACGCCATGGTGAAGGGAGGCAGCCACTCAACTAGAAGCTTCCAACATTACCGCTAGATCCCATGTCGATGCCGGAATGAAGAGGGGTAACGCAAGTGCAGAGTCATAACATCACGCCCGAGGGCGCTCCACCTCACAAACGGCTGTTATATGTAAAGGGCGCAGTGCCGCCCTTCCCCAACCCGTGGAGAATCCTTGCTACACTATCTCGAAGGCACCTTTTATCCACCATGCAGAGGAACACCCAGGCAAAAGCAATGAAATTCAATACACCTGCTAGCGCTGTTATTCAAAGATACCAAAGATATGACCAATACACATTAATCCTAATATCTTCCCAGAGCCTTTATCATTTATCCAGTAATACAGAGGCCACCCAACAGGCGGTCAAACTTCACGAGCTATTAGCACGACACTCATTGGCAGGCACTCATTTGTAGGTACACTTGGATCTTCCACTTTCAAGCCTCTCCTATTCCCAAACCCCGTTCGTATAAGACCTGTTCTAGTGCATTTCGTGTCCTTACGCGCACCATGATTTCCGGGCGTACGTAGAAGCCTCCGCCTTGGTGGGTAATCGATTTCAGTTCTGGGTTAGCCAGCAGATGTTGGCGAATCCGAAGCAAGTCCTCAGTCGTAGTACCTATAAACCGGGATGCAGGAACTGGGTGTACTAATATGATAGTGGAGTCGTTCGTGTCTAGGTTTACAACGACGTCGAGATTCGAGTTGACGGGATCAATGTTATCGTTATTTGTCCAAGGAATATGTGTCATTTTGAACAATTTGAAGGTAGTTCTGAGTAAGTATGTTGTAGTACTAGAGTACTATACAAAGATTTTCTTGACAGCGTATGTTAGTTTAGTGTATTTCTTGCGGTCGACGAGGATATATAACTGAAGGTTAGTCAAAAAAGATATAGTTGTTAGTGCTACTTGAGGAAACAGCTCGGCATTCTCTTAGCTTCGAGAAGCACTACCCTTGGTGAATTCCGGGAGTCTGGCACTCTTGTGAATTTCCTCTAGCACTATCTCACGAAGGATTACTAGTATGGATGATACTAACATATTATTGCCCCTCATTGTCTCTAGGAGAATGAAGAGCCCACACTAGTGAGATAGATAGTCAAGGTAGTCAATATACATCTGAACATGTATTACTTGCGCGTACTAGAAGAAAGAAACTGCAAAGCATTAAAATAATGCCGGATATATCCGTTTTACTTCGTATGTCTAATAAACACGATAGTATGAGGGATACAATCTACGTCTTGATAAGTGAAAGAGTGCTTTATGAGGCAACTGAAGAGAAATGCCCGTCGTTGGTTGTGCCGCCTGATTACTGTGCTGGCTGATACTATTTTTTTTTCCTGGGCACCGGTGGAAGTCGTTGATCTCTAGGTCTATCTTCGGGTAGATGAAGCAGAAAAATTATTAGGAATATGGTTGAATACATAACGCTTTTTGGGTTAGCAAACCTATGGCCAGTATCCGATGGCATCGTTGTTCTTCAAAGCATTTCCTAGACATTTTAAGGAAAGACTTGCGTCTGAGCGTACTATTTCGTAGCTCTTCAGCCAGTATATGGATAGACAGTGAGCATGGTTCATAAGCGTAGAGTATAGTCATTGAGTTAAAGTGTTAGACACCGCAGTAGGCCGGGAATGCTGCTTAAGATGTAGAGCATCACTTTTCTTTCATAAGCGAAAAGGTCGCTGCGTGCACGCCCCACGCAGTTCTAGGTATTAACCAAGTCGTAATAAAGTACACCACCTAGGCGCATCCGGCTGAAAGCGCGTGTTGATCACACTAATCAAATACGTGGATTTATAACTAAAAGTAGTAGAAATACGTTAAAATGGCCGTGCTTATTAATTCAAAAGGTATAAATCTTGCCGTTTGATCGCCAAGATTAACATACGCTTTCAATCGGATGTGAAAAAGTGGCGTAGATAATATGTCGTCGATCTATGCGGAGAATCTCGCACGGAACTTTCGACCCACTCACTAAACTGCTAGTGTGCCGGCTAACATTCTCGTCCTCCGCGATTCTTCAGCCGACTTACACAAGCGCGTAGTCCTAGAGGGGATGCCGGTCCATCTAAGGAGGATGGTGTTTCAATTACAACAAGGCGTATTCGTGATGGCGGGGAAAACGCCTTGCCTCGTTGCTAGCATCCTCTACGCAAATCACCGAAATTCCTAAACCACACCTTCAACTACATCTATCGATGCGATACCTAACCTTTCAAGAATTCTCGGACCGACATATCTACCATTGAAAGCGCTATTCCTTGGGTATTCCACATGTAGACGGAGGCATGGAAGACTCTACGGTATACTCGTGTTACAGCGTTGTCTTACGCAGTTACTAGCTAACCGTCGTGCGCAATAGCATCACACACCTCACCACCAGGACAGTGGATTTTCGGAACCGCCACCTTACTATGAATCAGCTGTAAATTCGACGACAGCTAACCTTCTATCATACCAAGTGCGCCAAAATTACGGCACATTACCTTCCGAAGAACGCCGACGAGAGTCTCTAACGCTTCCAACGTGGGTTGGCTTTCTCGTCATAATAATAGTTCTGCTGTGGACATCTTGGTGTGCGCTGAATATATTCAACATCTTTAATAGTATGCTGCGGCATAAGAGTCCCTCGGGCTTTCACAGGCATGAGCAAGGGTTCTGAACAGCTCTTTAGTCCCCCTAGTCTTAAGTGTTGGTACTATAGGCTTCTGGTTTGCGAGATGCACTAGTTAAGATAAGAGGCTACAAGGAACTTTGTACAATGAAGAACAGAACGGGAAGGAGAGGGGATCGATTGCACTGCATTGCAACCCATTCAGAAAGTTATATATCTAGACAACATAATCACATCTTAAACCTACTACTTGCGGCAGGTACGCAGGGGTAGGTTTCAAGCATCTCTTCGTCCGCAATGCTACCAGAGGGTAACAGTAACCCAAGCCTGAAACGGAGAGCTGCACCTCTAACCAATCAGAAGCTCTAGTGTGACAAGGCCGAAAATAGATTGTTAGGCTTAGCGTCTTTCAGCTCCAGCTGAATACTGAAAAGCAGGCAACATCAAATGCATCGGTATGTTATAGTTCAAATACTTTTCTTCACCCATAATTTCGTACTGTGCCTATAATAATCATAGTCTCTTTGATGTTTTTGGATAACTCGGCCAACCGTATCGGTGAAATCTCCACCCTTAATGGCTTCACTTCGTAGCTCTTCTATAGCTTCACTGGCTTCTTACAATGTTAGTGATTGCGAGCCAGATGTAACTGAGGGTACTTTTATTACATCCTTTGGGCAGAATGGACGAGATGGCAATGATACGTTTGGTTCATCTACTCCGAACAACAGTAAAACAACCTCTTCACAATCTCTTTATCACGATAGAAATATTCAAGATGAAGGTTACAGATCATTCAGCCCATTGACACCGGCCGAGAGCAGCAAGGATTATTTCCCACTACAGCATGTATCAATTTCTACCCACGAACTAAGGCTTGCCGGAGACACTCAATCCGATCGTAACCTGGACATACCAGGGGTTGACTCTATCAAGGGCAGACACCGAATGGGTATGCAGGCTCTCTTCATCCTTGTTGTAAACTCCGTCATCACCATTACAGCCATTGCTTTCCTCTGCTTTTTATGGTTCGCGCATCAAGGCAATAGGGACTGGCGAAATATCATGGTGTTTGGATATGCAACCAGGGCAGTAACAATCTCAACGCTTGTTATTCGAAGTTCAATAGGGTTCCAGGGAGCTGTCTGTGTGGCCATGCTCGCTGCGCTTTCGCTCGAATCCAATGGGATCAAACTCATTGATGCACCTGCTGTTTCTGTTATGCGCCTTGGCATGGCTTCGACTTGGGATTTGCTATTTCCGATGATCAAAGGTATCTCGCGAACGAATTCTAATTACCGTTATGGTTATCCTATACTGGCCCTGTCGGTTTTTTGCATCTCGTCTCTACTTCAACTCAGCTCAACCGTGCTCTTGTCCGATGTACGGCTTGGGTCGTTGCCCGGGGTCACTGTACAGAGTAAGCCTTTTTACGATTTCGACTACGATACTTCTTCCACCTGGTGGCCTGGTTCAGAAGGCTGGAGTTTCTATCAACATATTTCTTATCCCGCGATAAGTCGGGCCACAACCTGGTTAAGAACGCCGAGATACTTCCCTGCCTTTGCAGAATATGCAGAACCTTCAGCTAATCAAAGTGGTATTGACGATACCGGTGTTCTCTTGCGAGGATTCCTTCCTTTCACCGAACCGCAATCTCGTGAAGCCCTACGGAACTTTTCCGGAAAGGCCATGGTTCTTGACGCGCGTGTTTCGTGTCAAAGGCCCATTTTCAATGATATATCATGGGCGTACGACGGCGCTTCTGTCGGCAATATAACCGGAACTCTCTCAACAACAACCGATGCTCCTATGCTTTGGGCACCAAAGCGTCCTATTCCCTTCTTCTGCCAATTCCAACCTATTGGGAAGAGCTTCGCTATTTGCCAGGTTGAGAGCTCCGTTCGAACGATTATCAGTGACGAACGTAGAATAGCAGGAGGCGCACTACTAAGCCAGTTTGCGAATACGTCCGTGTCGCAACTCCAGGCTAAATCTGCAGATGACATCGCACCTCCCTGGGGAGCAGGCTACTTGATAATCAACGTCTCTGACGGTCCTGGGTATGAGACCATTACAAACGGATCGTCAGCCTCCAGCAAAATGGACTATAAAGAGCACAACGAATGGCTTGAGGTTGGAACCATGCAAGGATGGCACAATTACACATTTTCACTGTGCTACGCTGCTTGGGATACCACTCGTTTAAGCGTAGAATTTTCCAGTACCAGCAACCGTACCGAGCCTGCACTCGGGTTTGATCTCAATTCATCAATTTATTCTTATACAGATATACTAGACCAGCTTGGTCACAATCCAAATCAGTCAAAATCAGAGGAGCGGGGGGTCATGTCCATGACCAAACCTCAATCATGGATGCCCACAAACGATGATGCGCTTCCCTTTCAACTTCAGCCTTTTGTACGAGCGCAGTCCGACGTTGCCGGTCTTCGAAGCCAAGTTGAAATTGACTGGAGTTATCTACAGCCAAACTGGACCGCTCTACTCTTCAATGATCCAATTACAAGGTCCATGCTTCCACCAGCATCCAGCTCATACGGTCAGGTTATTGAAGCTGACCCTTCTATTTCTGGAATCTTTCACGCCTCGATGGCCACCAAGGGTTCTGTCGCACATGCGCTTTCCTCTGTCATTACCGTGCTTTCAAGCATGGCATACTATGATCAGTTCCCACAATTTGCGACTTTTACCAGCGCTGAACAAGTATATTTCACCGCAGTACTATATCCGCGCTCTACAAAAGGACTTGCGGCGCTCATAGTAGTTTTGTTCGTGCACTTTGTACTTATTACAACCGTAACCCTATTGTTTGCGACGAAAACACGATTCACCTTACTAGGAAATTCATGGCTTAATATTACGCAAATGGTTAATGCGGAGACCGTACCTCTACTTCGAGAGAGCACTATGAGCACAGATGTGGCTATAAAGAAAAAGTTAGGAAGAGAGGGGAAAGACGATGCTGGAGCGAGAATTTTCGAGCTTGGGGGGAAGGTTCAAATTAGAGCTGTGGAAGTGAGACGGCGACGAGACTTCTACGCAGGTTAGCCCGATGGGTCTGGCCGGAGATTCAACGCTTTGTTCGTGTATTTCAGCTCCTTACACCCGCGGAGTAGAGAGAAACATAGAAGAGTAATTTTGAAGCTATACGAACTCAAAATAGAACATTATCCATTACCACTTCTGAGTAATAGCTCCTATGAGAGAGGCTCCGATTCTAAGCCGGTTTAGCGCGTTTGAGATTGTCCAGGTAAGAAGGCCTAGGGCTCGATCTCGGATACTAGATCTGGTCGTCACACAGACCAGGAGGCTTAGCCCCTGGCCCTTGGCGAACTAGACCGGGAGGAACCGAGTAAAAAGCCACAGGGATAGATGGAAAGTGTCCCTTCAATTTGGAGAGCCATGCCACGAACTTGTAACCTAACGTGGACGGTGAGCTACTTCTGGTAGGGCTTGAATCTCATAGCTATGCTAACTTAAAGTAAAATAGCTAAGTAAGCCCTAAAAGCTATTTTATATTGTTGTGGTGATTACTATCCTGACGGGGTGCTCCTTTACAGAACCTTTGCTGACCTTCAGCTGACCATCGCTAACCTTTAATATCGAGGTCAGGTCATTGGTTAATAAAACCACCGGCGAAATTGCAAGATGGCAGCCACGTGCTAGGCGTTTGCGCTCTGGAAAGTATCATTTGGTCGCGCTTTGCCATCACCATTGTGCTTACCTCACCCTTAGTGCTGACTGGCGCGTCTACATTACAAGCAGCGGCCACCATGCGGAGGGATGGGTATCTGCAGCATCTCATTCATTACCATTTCTCCACAAGCTGCTGTCTCTCTCCAAGCTTTTCGGCCTTCCCGATACGGCACTTCCCTTGGTGAAACCTTCAGCTTAACGATAATTGCCATGGCTTGTATCCGTAAATATCTTCCCACCACTAAGATTTGCCGGAAACATCATCCAGGAGGCATGCATGGTGCCATATCTCAGACAGTGATGAGTGAGAGGCTTTTAAATAGAGATCGTACGAAAGAATATAATAATGTACCGACCGACGCTGTAGAATTCTCTAGAGCGTCATTTCCACCACGTTCTCTATCACAGGCTTTCCTTTTTTTGTCTCTCCTTAATTGATCTTATCAGCATATTCTTCAAAATGACGAAAGCTACATTGGGTCTTACATCAATTCTCTCCTTATTTCTTTTTACTAGGGCTGCTCCAACTCGATCCTTGACGAAACGAGCTACTGACTAGTCAACTTCCGTCAAATACTTTCCTCCTCTAGACTATTCGCCTCATCCCGTGTAAGGATGTCTGGAGTATATATGCCTCTATTTGCAATGAGCTTACATTTGAGAATATCTAGCGGTATTCCGTATACGATTCACAACATATCCGCGGAGCCTTGGGTGCATCTTGTTGAACCTTCTTCTCCTCGTGTAAATGTCTTTGCAGCTGAGGCTGCTTGCCCAGCCCTGTTTCCATCTGGCTCTTCTCAGTATTGGTATGAAGCGATAACGCATAATGGCCAATCATCCTTCATGGACTCTTCCTATAAGGCGAATTACAAAGTCTTTCGAAATGTTGTTACAGATTTTGGCGCAGACAATACTGGCACTAAAGATGCATCTAGCGCTATTCAAAGCGCAATCGCTGGTATGTCTTTACACGGAGCGACCTACGGAAGATTTGTGCTAATCTCTCCATAGCTGGAGCAACAAATGGACCAAACCGGAGCTCCAATTCTATGGGCACCACTGGCCAACCTGCGGTTGTGTATATCCCGAGTGGTATTTATTTGATGGAGGGTAGCATTCAGCTCTACGTTGGCACCGTGATCGTAGGCGACCCGCTCAATCCCCCAGTTCTGAAAGCCAGCTCCAATTTTCCAAATGATCACATCGTCTACGGCAAAGATCCGAACCATGATGGAACCATAAATTTCTACATGGCCTTCAAAAACATAATAATTGATTCAACTAACGTTAGCGGATCCACAACAATCACCCTCTTGGACTGGACCGTTAGTCAAGCCACTCAGCTTACGAATGTGGTCTTTAACATGCCAAACTTTTCGACCGGCCACACGGGATTAAGTACGACATATGGATATAATAGCAACGTTATTCTAGTATGTTTACACGCTACAATTTTATGTATCCAAATCTAATTCATTCGTAATTAGAACGATCTCACTTTCTACGGCGGAGTTGTCGCTATGAGTCTCAGTGGTCAGCAATGGGTCTTTAAGAATATCACAATCATTTCAGCCACCACCGGAGTTATAGCTGGCGGGACAAATCTCGTATTCATTGGTTGCACATTTAAAAATGTCGAAACCGGAATTAATGCTAACGGCATTTCTGGATCACTCACAGTTATAGACTCTACTGGGTCTAACCTAGGTAGCCTAATCACTTCCTACGATTCTGGAAACGCAGGAAATTCTATTATCCTTGAGAATGTAGCGAACAGCGGAAACACCGTGACCCTAGGCAGTAGCGTTGTCAAAAGTGGAAGCGTAATTGATACATGGGTACATGGCAACTACGTGAGTAAGACTGACAGTAACCAGATAATATGCCTAATAATCATTTGCAGTATGCTCCGGGGAATGCCAATGCACAACACGAAGAAGATCTTTCTACAACTACTCCGCGATCTTCAGTCTTGGTATCAAATGGAAATTATTTTACCATACGCCCTCCAACTTATCAGGACTATTCGGTATCTCAGTTTATCAACATCAAGAGTGTTTCGGCATATCCAGTATATGGCGATGGAGTTACGGATGACACCAACAATATCAACGCCATATTAAGCCAATATGCAAGCTGTAAGATCGTCTATTTCCCTGCAGGGACATACATTGTCACCAATACGATCGTCGTTCCAGCAGGCTCTCGAATTGTTGGCGAGGCATATGGATCCGCAATTAGTGCTGTTGGCTCGAATTTTTATAACCCAAATGCGCCTACAACTATGGTCCAAGTTGGAAATAGTGGCGATGTAGGTGTAGCCCAGATCAGTGATATGCTGTTCACAGTCGCCGATGTCCTTCAAGGGTGCAAGCTGGTAAATCTCACACCTGCTCCAAGCTGCCAAACCTATTATTCTCTTTACTAACACCTACTGCAGGTCGAAGTAAACATCGCAGGTAGTACGCCAGGTGATGTAGGCATTTGGAACTCACACTTTCGTATTGGCGGTGCTGCCGGTTCCAAAGTCGAAACCAACTGCGCTGGGTCTCCCGACATCTGCAAAGCGGCATGGGGCCTTCTCCATCTCACCAATACGTCTTCCGCATACATTGAAAACATGTGGGGATGGACAGCAGACCACGACCTCGACGGTGGAAACGGCCAGACAATCTCTACCGGCCGTGGTATGTTAATTGAGGCGACAAAAGGGACTTGGCTTGTCGGCACAGCCATGGAGCACCACACTCTATATCAGTACAACTTCGAGTATGCATCAAATGTATTCAGCGCTATGCAGCAGAGTGAGACACCGTATTGGCAAGGCCCTGGAAACGATCTAGCTCCCATTCCCTGGGCGAGCAATCTTATCGCGTCCGACCCGACCTTCTCCAACTGCGGAGCATCGGATGCCACGTGTCGCATGGCCTTCTTTGAGCGCATTCGCGGCTCCTCAAATCTCTTCCTCTACGGTGGATGCGTTTGGGCGTTCTTTAACAACGGAGGGAACTGCAGTGGCGACTGTCAGCAGAACGCTATTCGAGTGCTCTCATCACAAGGCAATATCTATCTTTATGGAATAAATGTTAAGAGCGTAACAAATCTGGTGGTGAGCACAAACACGGATATTGCGACCGAGAGCGCTAATGCCGGTGGATGGGGAGGCGTTGTTGCAGCGTACGCTTACGATGCGTAGGTGAGTGTTGGAAAAGAATTGACGGGGCGTTGGAAAACGAAGATCAATTTCTTTGTAAATATTAAATCTTGAAATAGGTTAAAGCTACGATGTTTATAAGCCAAGTGAATCATACATGTAGCAGCGTACCGTTGCCTGCAGAGTAGCGCCTAGGTATACATGATTATTGTCTTACCCACAATGAGCAAGTATCCCGATGCGCTCTTGAAAATAAAGGTAAACGTGAGAAAAGAGGCAAGGATTACAGCCAATTTACGAGATATTACATTTTGATTTCCACCTACAATTATATAGTACGTGAACTCTATATGCTTTCATAATTTTGATCGAAGATTACTCTTGCGGCATATCTCGTGTGCGCCTTAGCAGGGTAACAGAGGAGCATTCGCTTACGTCATGCGTTTTCAGGTCTGGGTACCTACCTGAGCTAACTGGGTAACTTCCTCTAAGCGGACGGCACTGGCAAAAGCTTGGCTAAGCTTCTCCACAGAACCCCGTATACTTACTGGCCACCAGACCTAGGTAAGCTGCACTATTAGCTGACGTTGGAAAATGATCTTCACGGTTTATGATGGGGCGAACACTAAAAATACCGGACGGCACGAGGAAGCACATGCAATTGGTTACGAGAATGTCATACCTGCGTTACCAAGCAGGGCAAAGGGCTAGAGATTGTGCATATGAGATTATTTACAAGGAATGATTGAAGAGGGGTACAGGATCAGCTACAGATGCTCAGCCACGCTTCATGCATTCCCTATAGGGGTGACGGTCCTCGGAAAATACTCTTAATACCGCTGATAGCCTCTTTTCAGCTTCCTCCCCTCATCCTCCGCGGCGTTATAGACCTAGCCTTCGTTAGATTGTCCCTGAAGCTTTTATACCATTTCGGTTATGTCCGCCGAAAATTTCTCAAAGAAGTCTTACGACTATGTGATCGTTGGTGGAGGAACAGCGGGGCTCACCATTGCCGCACGCCTTTCCGAAGACGAGAATGTCAGCGTTGCCGTTTTGGAAGCTGGCGGAAATAGGCTTAACGATCTAATGGTGGACGCGCCGAATTTATTCTTACAATTGTGGGACAAGCCAGAGTACGACTGGTCATACCAAACGATTCCTCAGGTAGACACTATGTTCCTCATCCAAGCCTGCAATAGCTAAGTTTCATCCACCACTAGAAAGGAACCGGCAATCGAGTGCACGGTTGGGCTCGTGGTAAATGCCTCGGTGGATCAAGTGCCATAAATTATACTATGTTTTCCATGTGCTCGAGGCAAGATCTCGACAATTGGGCAGAGCTTGGTAATAATGGTTGGGGTTTCGATGACATGATCCCTTATTTCCGCAAATTCGAAACATACAATCCGCCTTCAAAGGAGCTTTCAACAAAAATCAACAGCCAATACCTCGATCCACTACTTCGCGGTACAAATGGCCCAGTTCAGGTGAGTTTAGCTTGAAGGCTCAAATCGGCGGCCAGCTTATTAAGCTTACACTGCTAGATATCATTTTGTGAGAACGACTTTACGTGGCTGCAGGAAGTCTGGCCGCAGACTTGCATTAATCTTGGATACCCCCAACCGAAAGATCCCAGATCGGGATCAGCAATTGGAGGGTTCAATCAGTTGACTACCGTGGACCCAAAACTAGTAAGGAGAAGGTACGTTTGGAGATACACCGTATCCAATATTTGCTCCATAATCTAAGTCGTGCAAAGCTACTCTGCTCGAGCGTACTATGAGCCGAATGCTCACCGACCAAACCTTTCTGTATTAACAGATGCTTTGGTATCGAAGATTGAGTTCGAAAAGACCACACCATATTCCGGAAGTGCAAAGGCTACCAGTGTACAATTTACAGTTGCCGGTATTCCCTATACGGTAAATGTCAAGAAAGAAGTCATCATCTGCGGAGGGACCATAAACTCACCTCAAATTCTCGAACTTTCGGGCATTGGTTCGGCTTCTCTTCTCCAAAAACACGGGGTTAACGTGGTTTACGATAACCCTAACGTTGGTGAGAATCTAAATGACCATAGCGCCACAGGGTTATGTTTTGTGAGTTCCTCGCCACGCTAACCCCACGCTACCGCATCAACTGACTTAATACCTATAGGAAGTTGAGGACGGTGTTCCCACAGCCGAGATGATCTTACGCGATGAATCTGTTGCTCAGCAAGCAATGGAGGCATATATGATGCACAAAGCAGGCCCTCTAGCTAACGCACCCACTACCTGCGGCTTCATCCCCTTCAGCACTATTGCGCCGTCTTCAGTGATCTCCGATCCTAAGTCGCATATTCACTCTGTCGTAAGCTCCTACCTAAAATCACATCCCAACACCGATCCCGCTGGCCGCGACGCCCTCCTCGCACGCCAACTGCTCAACCCCAACGAAGCCGTCTGCCAAGTCGTCCCACTCTCCGTCGGTGTCGACGTAAGCCGTGCCCACCACTCCAGCGGCACTTTCGTGCACGAGACGCCGGGCAATTGGTGCACGATTGCCGTCTGCAGCACGCGCTCCTTCTCGCGCGGCAGCGTGCATATTAGCTCCGCGGACCCCACCGCGCACCCGCTCATCGACCCGGCCTATTTCACACACCCGCTTGACGTCGATATTGCTGCGCGCTCCGTCCTACACGCCAAGGAGATTGTGGCGACCGAGCCCTTCCGCTCGAAGTTGAAGAAGGACGCGAATGGGAATCTGATCCCGATGCCGAGTATGCCAGTCCCAAATGGCTTAGATGAGGCGATGGAGTTTGCGAGGAATAATACGGTCACGGAGTATCATCCCATTGGCACATGTGCGATGTTACCAAAGGAGAAAGGAGGCGTGGTAGATCAGGAATTAAGGGTCTATGGGACGAGCAATGTGAGGGTGTGCGACGCGAGTATTTTCCCGCTGCATGTGCAGGGAAATATTGTCAGCTTGGTATATGCGGTGGCAGAGAAAGGAGCGGATTTGATCAAGGACGGAAAGGTATGAAGGGGATATAATTGAGGGTGGGCATTTGCTGGTATGTCACGGCTACCGCCAGTGAAGGATTGCACCAGAGGTACAGCACGAGTATACAGAGCCAGATTGAATAAGAACCCCCATCCAATGCCGGGACCTTTATCTACTACTGAGACTTCTGATGCTTCTAACGCTTCCGAGGCCTCCATCACCCCTTTATCACCGCGTCTCTAATCCTGCCTCTGCCTCTACCTTGGATCCATGCGAGAGGGCGTAGAGCAGCAATGAGGTCTTATCATTAATGAGGGTTTCTATAGGGAATAAGCCGGCAGGTATGTACCATGTGTTACACACAAGCACAAAAAGGTAGAGTTTATGCAGCGAAGGAGCTGTCAATTGGGTAGAGAACTCATCAAGTCAGCGAATATATATTCTTGCTAGTACGGCGCACCCAGACGCATCATGCCTTTATCCTGCACAAGCCAACTAATTTTAATGAGCAAATCTACAGCTTAACTTATCTTTAAAGACTTTTGCGTCTCAAACTCATCTAGTAGGTGCTAAAACTAACCGCACCCGCTGTTGCGATATTATAACGACCATGATGACTGCATTAATTCTACACTTTTAATGCAAGCTGCTTATCATCGTTTAACTCTGATGCAGTATAGCACTAAAATTAAGCTGCTTATCACTATAAAGGCATGATACGTCTAAGTGCGGCGTACTAGCAAGATAAGGTATTCTGTGACTAAATATGCGGTGATGAGGTGAAGAAGCTGGACGAAAGGTAGAGGTCAAGAAGGCTGGACAAAAGAGAAGGCTATTGGGGTGAAGACGCTGGACGAAAGAGAAGGTTGTTGGGGTAAAGAAGCCAGTGATCTTGTTGGACTGGAGCCAATTTGGACTGGACTGGACTGGAGCTGGATTACTAACCTTTATAGGTAACCGTTAGTCCTATTTAGGTTTAGCGTTCATGGAGCTCCAGGAGCTTTGGAGTGGATTTGACCCCAAATCCACTCTACTCCAATCCGACAAGATCACTGGAAGAAGCTGGACGAAAGAGAAGGTCATGTTCCTATACTAACGGCAAGTGGGTTTGCGTCGGCGTCATCACTATATTGGATGGGCTTAGGGGGTTATGGATAATATAAGAGGATGTCTAGGGAGCGTATAATATAACAAAAATTGGGAAAAAGGCTACTCCGAAATTGCACGGGAAAAACTTAAGGGATAAGGAGATTCCAAAGAACTCATTGATGTTCTGCTCACTCAAACTGAAGTCATTGCGTAACCAGCATTTTAGCAACAAGAAAAAATATCTTCCCACAATTGATTTAATCGCTCTAACAAAAATGACAAGCACAAGGGTGCTAGATAAAAGGACTAAATACCAGAATCATCCTCGGTCACCGAGCTAGCCGCCGCATACGACTCCCATGCTGCGCATGTCGAATTCAAAGTGTCGTAGTCAACCAATGCCGAGATCTCGCTATACCTCTCTACAAACTGAATAGCAAAGCCTTCAGATGTATGCCAACCGATATGGCAATGCATAAGCCATGCACCCGGATTATCAGTCTCAAAAGCAAGTACAAGATAGCCGGATGCGGGAAGCATAGCCGTATCGCGACGAGGAGGGTTTGATAGACTTAGGGAGACTGATGACGAGTCATAAGTACCTGTGCCTTGCGCTAGGATAAAGAAGTCATGCCCGTGTAAGTGTATTGGGTGTGGTACTGCGGCTTGAGTCTCGATAATTACGTAGGCCCACTCGTCAGCTTCTGGCAACTCTACGACGCCACTAGTATTTGTGAAGCTCGTGTCGCCATTGTAGACTTGTAGCAGTGTGGGATCGTCCCACTCCACGACCATCGATGTGCTATTCATATACCATCGAAAGAGGCTGTTGCTGTTCTGGCCAACGGTAACAGTTTCCTCTTCATCCCAATATTCAGTCGACACAATCTTTGAGATGTACGGTACGAGGTCGCTGACATCTTCATCGTCGCAGCTATCCGTATACGAGTAGGCTGTCGTGGTAGGGGTTGAGGGTGTACTTCCATAGTAGACAATGCCTTTGATGTTGTCTGTGCTGTCGTTGTCCGAGCAGGCAATCTGTGGGATTGCACGCATCCAGAAATTGTCTGCTACTGAAGATTGGTCTGCAGTTACTACGACGTCATATCGTTGGCCTTGAAAATTGCCATCAGTGTAAATGCCTTCTCCAAAGAGTATAGAACTGCACTTACCTATAGCAATATTGAGTATAGTTGTATTATAAGGAACAATAGGAACGAGGTCGTTGGCGATGACCATAAGTGTATGGTTGTCGATTGAGAACTTGAAATGGGTATCAATTGCTCCGTTTACTAATCGAAGTCTATACGAAGTACCAGCAGTAAAGGATGTGTTGAACCTATAGCCCGTCTGGCTGCTTGAATCGTCATCCCCATAAACATTTGTGCCGTTAATAAGTCCATTGTCCAATGTTGGTGGCCCTGACACCTGTGCAGAAGTGTAGAGTTCATCGGCGGTCTGATGACTCCAGTCGTTGAGGAATAGAATGCCCTTGTCTTCATCATAGTTTGCTGTGGCTGGACCATTGATTAATATGCCGCCAAAGACACCTTCCCAAGCTTGCAACGCAAAATGTGAGTGATACCATGTTGAACCATACTGTGTCGCTCTCCAAGTGTACGTTATGGACTCTTCTGGAGCTGTGGGGCATTGGGTGATGGACGAAACACCATCCTGCTGATTGGTGTAGTTTTGACGTATGCCATGGAAGTGAATGCTGGTGCCGTTATGGCTTGAAGTCAAGCTATTTGTGACATGCACGATTACAGTGTCTCCCCAATCAGCTTCGATAGTAGGGCCTGGAATGCTTCCGTTGACAGTAAGAGCGGATCGGGAGTATCCATCTGGAGCTACCGTGACTTCTGTCAGCTCAAAGTAGTATTCGCGGGTAACCCCAGTATCGGGGACTTCGGTCGTATAGTCGGTGCTAATATCGTAATCACACCAAACTGTTCTGTCACTGGCAGAATTTCCTGAACAAGCTGTGCGCGGATGGAGGAATGAATGATAAGGCGCAGCAGCAACAACAGCAATGCTGCCTACAAACAGGAATTGTGCGGACTTCATTGTTCCAAACGTCTTTCAGGGGGAATAAGAAGTTCAAATATTCAACAAGAACTAAAGGAGGGCATATACAGAGTTGCAAAGTAAATGTGGGGAAACTTAATGAATAATAATTGATGAGAAGCAACCATGGAGGTTTAGATGGATGTATACAGCGGGCTATGGAAACCATAAATACCTATTTGCTCACTGATCTCCGAGCCTTGGGCCCTCGTGAATTCATTGATGACGTTTGAAACAAAAGTGTGATGCTCAGCTTCATGAGAGATTACTGTATTCAGACGATGATGATACCGAGCTGCACACGTAGCCCTAGGAGAAACGATTGAAACAGTACCGTGGTATAATATCGGTCACGTATAGTCTGTGCTGCGTGTCCATGAAACGTCATGTACAAGTGTAGCAGTTCTACCATTTTGCAGTCTAAAATTGGCACTTGTGTCAGTGCGCGGATGATCCAAACTAGTTTCACGAGACTGCAAAGCCGAAAAGAGGAATGCATTGAAGTAGGGAAGCCGCAAAAGGAAAGTGACGTTTACCTCGACTCCCAAGGTCCACGAACAGCTTACGACAAGTTTTTCGATCCCTACTCAAGCATGGACGGACACGGGCTTCTCGTTCAGATGGAGTAAGTCTGCCGTACTAAACTAAGCCTCATTCGCCAAGGGTTGGCTGGTCTTGTTTCGCGTTTTGGTGGGGATATCGATCTGCATAGCCGCGAACGACGTAGGCCCCGGAGCGGATTATGCCGCATCTGCCCCTGGCACGTGACTGACGCTAAACCTTTGGTTCTCAAACCGCCCAATCAACTTCCTAAAGGCTTTCTATCATGGGTTGCCGATCTGACGCGTCCTATGATGGAATTACAAACGTAATCTTTCCTGGCGGGGCTCAAGTTTCCACAACTATGAGATCTTCAAAATGGGGCCAGCTTCAAGATATATGTAGATGACAAGGCTTTCTCTAGCTGTCGCTCTTTTCTCTACCGAATAAACATTCCTTCGTCTCCTTTCTGGCTAAACACGTCTTCTTATCACTGTCTACACGTCCTCCCTAGAAACATGCTCGTAAATTCACCCCTTGTCGGATTGTTGCTTCTTGCTGCCAGTGTTCTTGCTTCTGCGTCTCCACTTTTGGCTCGCGCTGCTTCAACCGATTCGTTCGGTCTTTACGCCTATGGTAGCGGTATCGGTGGTCTCCCAGTATTCTATTCTGATGGTGAGTCAAGATTAACTCCCTATATACACGTTATAGCAGCCGGTTAATTACATATAGGCTATGCTTACATTGGATATGGATCCCCGTTAAACGCCTCTTCGTCTGCCAACGTAACTTGTATGTGTATCTTCAGGTTTACATCCCTCGGCCATTGGACACCGTGTTGATTCATATCCAGTAACTGAAAGCCCCGGTGACTCCACCACCTGGGCTGCTAGCCCTAACATTACCACTTCTTCCAATGCTACCTGGTCCGATAAATTTTTCTACGTGCCCAGCCCTCAAGCTCCCTTTCACCGAGTAGGCTTTACTTCAAACTCGACTTCGTATCAAATAACCTCTGGTTTCACCTTTTACGGCCATTTCACATTTTTAGTTACATCCTCGGGTGCCTGGGAGTCGTTATTCTATGCTAAGCCTACGGCATACTCTGGCATCTGGGAATTGATGTGGAATCAGACCGACGAAGCTGATAGCGGCGTTGTACCGCTGACGTTAAAGAATTCTGCGCCATCAACATCTTAAGTTGAAACCCTGGACTACACTGTTATCTCCTGGTTGTTGTCAGCTTTCCCATTTATGCTTAACAGCCTCAATGGATTACGCTCTAAGATGTAGTGCTATTATTGACCTGAGAGGAGCAGTTTTATCCATGTGTATTGTAGTCATTTCAATGCAACTCCTAGTTCCGGTGTCAACCGTGCTCGCTATACATCTGAAAGTGTGGCCTTATACCAATAACTAGGTTATAGTAACATGTTAAAGGCTCTTTCAAAGCAGGCTAAGATTGTAACCATTCCTATTGGGCCGAATCCGGTCATTCATAAACATCTCATAGTTTAGTGATTTAAATTAAAAGTCAAATCCCTGAGCACATACATGCCAAGACAAAGGAGGCTGTGCGCGTTCATGTAGCCCTAGCCATCGAAGAGCCGGGAGGTGGGGGCCAGAAACGGCTTTTATTTAGCGAATGAAGAGGGGTATTAGGGCTAAGACTCCTTTCAAGGTCGGTCTCTGACATCAGTTTTAGAGGGTGTACACTATTTTAGCACACCCGGTTGAAAGCGTAAGTTGTCAAACGGCAGAATTTATACCCTTTGAAGCAGTAAGTACGACCATGCCAATGCATTTTTACTTTCATAGGGTTTAAGTCCACGCGCTATGATCAGCGCGATCAACACGCGCTTTCAACCGAATGCGCTAAGGCGGTGTACATCTTTAGTCAGATCTCAGGCTAAGAAAGGATTTGAACCCCGGCTACACACGAGCTATTTGTAATTTCACCTTGTAATTTTTGAGAGAACGGCTTGGCAGTGTTAACTTCCTATGCGAACTCCTATGCAAATGCTTATGCAAACACCTATGCAAACACCTATGCAAACACCTATTCGATAAGTGTCTCTGAATGGAATTTGTTCCGATTCTTATGGTGCACTTGGACCAAGGCTTGGTCCGTTGGGTCATGGCCGGAATTTGGGGCTCGCTAACACATTCCGGCCACGCCCCAACGCGCCGAGCCCTGGGCCATGCATGATTCTCCCGCTAATCCTTTCCGCCGCTCGAGCTAAATTCAACTGCACACATGCTATTTTCGGCTCCGCCACCACGATGTCCATCCATTCCACACCTCCATAACGCAGCGAATAGATTCAAGTCGGACGCCGTATCCTATACATCCTTTCCACCCCAGCATGAAGAAGCATGTGTGCTTTGGCCTCCTCTGCCGTGAAGCGGGGTAGAGATCGCAACGAGTCAGGCAGGCAGCCCGGTGACTAGCGTCGGGGGATAAGGCTGGACCCCAAAGTTACTCCAATATGCATGAAAAACTGCTTTGGGTCTTTTTCGGCTAGCCACAGGAGCCATTTTCCTCATAACTTGGGCCCTGTCCCCGCACGCTGTTTTCCTCTGCAAATAACACCCTGCAAGCTAGTTTTGCAGACCTTTTCTATCGGCTTGTCATATGTTTCACCTAATACTTAATTTCTAATATTGCCCATAATTTTAGCTTTGATATTATTTTATCAGCTAATGCCGCTCAATTACAAACGTCAATTTTTCGGTCCTTCTTGTCCTAGTGGTGGCACCTGGTACTCGTGCGGCTACGGCTCGCATTTTGTCGGTTGCTGTAGAAGCCAGCCTTGCGTCAATGATTGTCCGGCCGGAAACCTTGAGCCTGCCAGCTTCAACCCAATCTATTATGGCGAATTCCCGGACCAACAGTGCCCATCCGGCAGTTTATGGTATACTTGTAAGGATACCAGCCCACCATTTATGGGATGCTGCAAATCAAACCCGTGTCAACAAGGCAAATGTCCAACGCAAGATCTTACAGCTGGCTTTCTGAGCTCAAACCCTGCAGACGCAGCAGCGTTTTCTCCAAGCGGTGGGTCTTCGGCGGCAGCTTCATCAACAACGTCCAGTCCTTCAAGTTCTACAGCCTTGTCGGCGGCAGTTTCAACTTCCAACGTGACATCAACTTCCAGCGTGACATCAACTTCCAGCGTGACATCAGGTTCAGCTTCCACAAGTACATCTTCGACAGTTACTTCAAACGCAGAAACTTCAATTACTTCAACACAAAGCCCCGCAACAGCTACATCGTCTTCAAAAAGCGCACCGGTCGGAGCCATCGCTGGTGGTGCAGCCGGGGGCGTTGCAGTTCTAGCTATTGTCATTGGTCTTCTTATATACTATTGCCGGCACGCAACACAATCTCGGAAAGCAAGAAACGATGAAGTCAGCAGGCGGCTGCCACTTTCCGCCGTCCCAGCAATAGCTGGAGAACCCAAAGGGCCGTTACCACCAGGTAAACACTCTTATCTTAGCTTTCCGTTATCTATTCCAACGATAGGCCTAATTTTTTCGCAGACAAATCCCTTCCGGCTTACTCAACGACTACCCCGGGATATACTGCATACCATCCTTCTGCCCAATATCATCCAACCGGCTATGACCAATATGACCCAGCCACGAGACCTACATTCGAACTTCCGGCTAGTTATACAGGGCACTTAAGGAACGCGGACGGCGAACCAACTTCGCGTACGCAAAGCGTCGCACGCAAATCACTGCCGCATAGACCATCCGAGCTCTCAGGAGAGAGCGCCCGAGCTCGAGCGGAGCTAGAGAGTCCGTATAACTCTCCGACGCCGCAGTTTCCGCATAGTCCTCAGCAAAGCTCATACAGCCCGCCACATAGTCCGCACAGTCCGCAAAGTCCGCAAAGCGCGAGATCTAGTGGGTTCAACTGGACAAGGCTACCTTATGCAGGACCAACGGATGCGCAGGCTGAGTTGGCGATTGAAGAGGAGCACAGGTGGGAGAGCGGGGGAAGGCACGCAGCGTATGAGGGGACATGACCTTTAAAGAACTGACAGTACGGAGAATATATCGCGCTTGAGAATTTGTAAATCACTTTTGTTTCCTTGAGCCCTTTTTGATATGAGAGTTTGCGGGGCGACCGACGCATGGGTGTGAGCAGAGTTGCTAACAGGCAAGCCAAAAAGGGCCCAGCTTGCTTGGCTTGCTTGGAAGCTTAATAGGATGTATATATGTGTGATTTCGGTTTGATGTTAGATTCTCATGATAGGCCTTCGGTGTTTTAGAATCTCGTGATAGACTTTTGGTGTTGTATTTTGCTCGTATGGTTATTTTTCCGTGCCGGAGCGCCTCTCCTTTGAACGCGTCGTGCGCGTCTTTAAGCTTTGGGGCCTTACTGTTACCCCCTCCTAAAACACCACCATCTGGGCAGTATCTTACTACTCTACCTATTAGCAATTCTTCAAGAACTCCGGCGTCAGTCAGAGACGATTACATACGCGCCAATATTGGTGACGCCAAAGAATTCAGCGACACCGATGAATATGAGGCTTGGAAAACTCTACCTCCTCTGCCACCTGAACATCCTTTCGCGAATAATTTGATAGTATATTGGTGGCAGGAGCGAGCAACTCGGCCACGGCTCGCGCAGATGGTGCTTGATATATTATCTATAGCGGCTACGGTTGATCTGCTGGGCCACGTCGTTCAAAGCTTCGCCCTAATATTATGGCCGCCTCACAGTGTAATCGCAGCAATCGGAGAACGGGCCTGAAAAGATCGAGCAGATGAGCCAGCAGATGAACCAGGAAAGTTAATTCGGCGCCAAGCAATCGACCCAGATAGCCTCACGCTAGAACAGGGCTAAATTGCACGCCAGAAGCTCCAATTCGACCATTAACAATAACTCCGATAATCTACTGACGGTGTACTAGTTTCCTAATTAGGCGCAGAGCCTACTTTGGACGTGCTGTTGGGGCGTTCGAGTCATGATACAAGATCGTGAGGAAACGGCGATAGTG
>KV750585.1:566-31655 GCA_001692915.1 Glonium stellatum
AAAAGTGTTGGAGGGGGTTTTGGGGGATTGAGCTTGAAAGACTGCATATTTGGGGATTTCCTCGAACTAGACTGACCGAATCGAGAGCAACTCAGTTTGGCTGGTGGTGCCGGGCGCGCGAGCGTCTGGGCTGCCCGGCTACTATTTTTGCGAAATTGAAGATAACTCTATACCGATGGTACGCTGTTGTACATGATATTAACTGTGTGACGAGCAATACGCTCTGACCAGCAAGGCCACCAACGCAAGAGTTGCCGGTAAGCACATAGCAGGTTATTGTTTAATATTTAGATTGCTAAGGGGAGTCTAGAATGCAGAAAGGCTATAATAATAGTGATCTGCTGAGAAGACGTGGCGGGTTGCCGGGTGGTAGAGGACGGCCTGTTGGGTGGGCCGGGTCTGCCACTACGCCGAATACGTGTGCAATAACTCCGCCGCGCTCGAATCCTTTCCCAATACAAGGAAAACCTGTCTAGTAATATACTTAAAACCCTGCTCCAGCTCCATATGCTCCTAATATCCCAAGCCCACTTCTACCAAACCACTGTAAGGCTATTTCTAATATTAGAAGGCAACTTGTGAAACTGCGTCCTCCTGACGACTTTCACCCCCCCACTTCTCAGCTTTCGCAAAATCTCTTGCTAAGTCTATTACTACTACTAGCTTCGGACCTAACCCTCTTACACCCCTGAGTATATCGCTATATTGTTTGCTTTCTTCAAATTATTTTCCCAGCAGAAAGCCTGGTACCTAGTGTGGAACCCTCTGCAGTCATGGGTGTTGTTGAGAACTGCTTACTTGGACTCGCACATTTTCTCTGTCTGCCTTGCATCTGGCTGTGGGATTATAATTTGCAGCGAAGCCACGATTACCGTGATGGTCGACGAGCTCCACCTGCATCTAAGCCAGCTGCTCTCAGCTCTCGCCGGAGGGCACTTACATTACCGCTACCTAACAACATGTTAACCAGAAGAAGGCCCACCAATTCCCAGTGCGGATCGTCGCTATTTGCAAAGCTCCCGTATGAAATCCGTATGCAAATCTGGGAAGAATGCATCGGCGGACAAACAGTTCATCTTTACCAGCACCATCGACGCATGCATGGCCTTGTCTGTCAAACACCTGATGATCCGCAGGGGAGCAACGACCATAATTGCTGGAGATTACTGCGCCGGGAACGAAATTTCGCCCGAGGTACCGGATTAATCGTGCTACCTGTAACATGTCGCAGGATGTAAATACCCCTTTATACGAAAAGCTATAATAATATTCTAATCTGGTTAACCCAGCAGATATTCTGAAACTATCAAAATACTTTATTCATTAAATGTTTTTGATTTTTCTCCTTCTTATTTATGCTTGCTGCACCTCCCTCGTTACCTTAGACCTCCCCGACTTAATACAATCGCACAAGTCTACTTTATATGGGAAGGTCTTAAGTTTCCTCCGAATATCACAAGATTTAAAAAGCATGATCACTATGACAAAACTTGGATAGATATCTGGAGGAATATCGCCTGGCTCGAAGGACTCCGGTATTTGCATGTCGAACTCGAAATTTACCAAGATTATAGGCGCCACTGGACCGAGGTGGAAGATGAGATACTAGAACCGATTAAGAAAGTTGTGGCGCCACAGGTATTTGAATTGATTCTGCCATTTCCAGAAAATCCAAAGGGAAGGGTAGCGAAAGAGTTGCCTTGTACACCTATCCGAAACTGGGAATCTTCACGCTAAATCATTACGTTAATACATCATTCATGTCTTTAACAATGTTAGGCAAGAACGCTCTAGTCATTGACAAACGGTCCATGATTATGCGATTACCATGTGCAGCACAACACTGAACTCTGGATACATAACTATAGAAGTTTACCAGATGAGAGAGAATAAAACACATCTCCCACTACTAATACACATGTTTCTTGAACCAAAAATAACTGTAAACCATAAATTCGATACTGCGCATATAAAAGTGCTTAGGATACTGTCAACTTATAGGGACGTGCGCCATACGGCCTGAATACATCGTGATCATTAATATAGCGGTGTAGATTAGGGGTGGCCTAGCTACCTACCTTCTCTCTGTATATATTTGAGGTTTTACACCTTTATTAATCAACAGTGGCTTCCTCCTGATCTGAATCTTGACAGATGCATAATATTACCCTGATGTGTTCTTATTTCTATTCCAGGTGATTGTATAAGTATCTATGCGGCTTGGCAAATGTGAGATCTCTTAGGAACTTTGACTGGTGTGGCAGGTGCGCGAGCGTCTAGGCTGTAGGCCGCTTTTCCTGCGAGATTCGATTGTATGATTGTGTAACAACACGCTATGGTATCGCTACTAGAAAGTGTACACTGGAAATAGTTATATATTCTTGTCTGTTGGCTTCCCAAAACGTAAACGCTAAAGGAAAAATGTAAGGATAGGCCGTCTTTTCATATGTGAACCTTTCAAAACAAATCATGACCCTTAATCCAAACAAAAGAAATGGTTACCAGGTTGCTCCTTAGCTGTTATAAAAAATAAGATATATATCAGCCGTGATAGGGGGAGAGTCATGGCTGTTTCTCGGCCCAGTCCTGCATTGTCACGCCGCCTTGAAAATGTGCGGCAATGTGTTCAACTCTCTCGCCCCAGCTACTGAGATCGCATTTACAAAAGCCACACCACAAGACACCGACACAAAACTCAGACGAATCAACTTCCTTACCCCATGACTGCAGTACCTTGCCGGCTCGACCCGTGTTAAACCTCTCCTTGCATGAATGTACTTGCTCAACATGCTGCTTTAGGTGGTCCTTTCTTGAGAAACTGCGGTCATCTACAGGTTTCTCTAGGCATGTTTTTACATTGTGCTTTGCGACATGAGCGTCAGACGGTGAATCAAGGCCACAGAAGGCGCAGCTATTGTACCATAATGCCGTACTTTCAGGCATGCAGATCCATTTTATCGCAGCGACGTGTGTAGCTTCGTGCCTTTTCCACTCGTAGTGGCCGTTGAGCGGCTTACCACAGAATGTGCAATAAAAGGTCTTCGTATCTTTTGGAGCCTCTGCCTGGATGCACTCAAAGAGGGCACTCGGCTTGTCAGGCCTGGCTGAGGTCTTGAGTGATGGAGGAAATAATCTCTTGCCTTTCCTTCTGCGCTTCAAATTTAGGTTATAACATGAAAGTGGAACCCCCAAGCCTTGGTCAGAGGAGCTCGAGATCGTGGTGCTCGATGTAGATGCAGTTTCCACTCCTGTCGAGCAAGAAGACGAAGAGGGCGCGGATTCGCTATTGAGATGTGAAATGAAGCTATCGAGTTTGAGATACCCCAGTTCGCTTTCTCGAGATGCAGTATGGTGCGATCTATCCTCTTCGGCACATGACTGCCGAACATCGGTAGAATTTTCTGGCAGTACATTTACCGTTCTATTTGTTATGGTAGAACTTGGGTAACTTCTGTCAAACTGGTTGCTGTGTGGCCCGACTAATAGAGGGATTATGGGATTTGAGATCTCCATGCTAGTCACTGATGAACTCTTTAGCATGTTGTAAGGTATAGGATATAGTTGATAACCCACTCTTAGCCTTTCTGCGGGCTCGTAAATTGGTAAGGCTAGTCCTGACTTGTTGAGGTGTCAAGCCAGTGTTCTTCACAAGAGAAGCCAGATCCTTCCGGCATGGGTAGGGTTGGTCCAAATGGGTATTAAACCATAACTTAATCAGCAAAATGGGTTTTCTTTTTTTAGGTAGAGAGACAACCTGCGAGGAAACCCTCGTTGTCCTACCATTTGACGTTGATGGAGCTTCGACCCCGGGCGAGCCCTGCATTTCCTTAGTTGCAAATGCCAAATTCTTCGTACCTGGCAGTGCGTCCTGTAGATATGGCTTGTCTTGCGCGGTTCCAGAGCTACCGTCGACTCCATAAATATCGCTTACAGAATGACTTCGAGGGTCTGAAGACGAAAAGGACTCGGACGCTTCTATTATTATGGGAGAGCCACACGGCCTATGGTTTGTTGCCTGGAAATCCCCATCTTCCTGGTACAAACATGAGCTGTAAAGCTCTACGTCTTCCATCCGGACAAATATGCTGCTGTCTTGTCCAGTATTGCGTAAGCCTCTTTGAGGGTTTTCTTCCCGGGGGGCACCAAGAGACGCATCTTCGAAGCGTAGAGCACCATTAGGTTCTGTCCATTCATTTGTGTAGTGTAATGACAATTCATCATGGCCGTAGTAGTGAGCTGAGTAGCTCGCCAAATTGCAGTAGCCTCCATACTCCGCAAAAGGGACAGGTGTACGTGCCTCTTCTGGTATCCATGGGCTCTCCACCTCGGGTTGTGATACGCTAATAGCGGAAGAGAATTCTAGCCATTCAGTGACTTCACAAGACACATCTAAAACAGCCTCATATAATTCGGGGTCGGGATCGACGAGATAATCACCGACTGCGCCACACGCGTCGTAGGATTTGCTAGTCAAGTCTACGTAGTGCGGAGCATTAATGTCAGTTAAGCAATACACCGGTGGTCATAGTTTAGCTTACCGCTAGGTCTATTAGGGATCTTATCTGGTGAAAGGGATTCGTGACCTGGAGAGTTGGGATGGGACCTAGAAATGGGGCTGGTGCACATAATTGTGGCATCGGTAATGTTAGTAAGACTCAGTATGTGGCTGGTGCTAATTAACTGGAGAATTGAATATTCTTGTTAGAGATACAAACGCAAAGAAAAGGCCTTCCAGGAGGGTGGAAGAGCTCTCTGGAATACTTTAACAAACTCAGCCTCTCAAAATGAGTTTTAGGGCGGCTATTACAGTTCGTACAGTTCGTTACGATCGACGCGGTGGGCACTGCCAAGAAATTGATAAAAAAGCAGATCAAAACTCTTGTACTACCTAACTAGCTACTGATTCTTACTATATAATTATTACATAACCCTTAAAATATACTTCACCTTCACCTCACTTCTTAAAACTCGTTTTTAGAGTGAAAACCCGCACGGGCGGTGCTGCGTCCCACTCGAGAGTTGTAAACCACAACGGGCCGTATACTAGTTTGCTTTTTAGAACGACTATACAAGATCTAAGCTTCCTCGGAACTATAGATCGTGCTCGACCACGCTGACCGTGTGTATACGCATACGGTCGCAAGCATCTGTCGAAAGTCCTTTGGCTCAAAAAGACCAGTCCTCCTGGTACAGCTAAGTAGGACATATTTATTGTCTGACAGAATCTTAGAGGCGACAAAGGAGCCCCGACCCCTCTATACCACCACAACATAACGCTGGACTGGAATAGAAGGGAAAGCTGCTAAGGCCGAGGAGAAGAGGAGGCTAAAGGGTAAGAATAAATAAATCTTTCCCATAAAGGGACGGTCCACGATTAAGCAGGGTCTGCTGAATAGGTACATAAGGGACCAGCAGCGGACTTAAAAGACCGCCTTTTAGGCACTGGCTCGATAAGAGTCCAACCAGATCTTGTATTTAGTATCACTTTTTAGCTGGATACCCCCAAACTAGGGTGCGAGGTGCGCTGCCTTCGTGATATGTTCGGGGTGCTATTAGAACCCTGCCTCCTCGCGCTACCCCTAGTTGACGCATGGGACAACTCCCGCCGGTCGTCGTTAAACAATACTACTACTACTACTTAAAATATACTTTTTACTACTAAGAGCCTAAAAGTCTAAAACATCTATAAAGGCCGTATTTTATTACGGTAGGCGCCACTGAATTTATGGCTTGTGCTTATAAAAACACTCACCTAAGACAACCAGCTTATACCGGCCTCTTTAGCATAACGATACGGTCGGTTGCAAAACTTATATCGTACTAACCAGGTTTTCCTGTAGTGGAAGGAATATACACGCCATCACATGACTGCTGCAGCTCCTGTGAGTGCCCTTACAGTCACCCCTGCCAACATAGTCTATTCTAGCAGGGAAAATGCGTCAGGACTATCAAGAAGCAAAATCATGGTCGAAAGAGAATGCTAAGAAAGCATATTTCCAGTTAACGAGTAGCTGGGGATAATACATTTGAGCGTTAGCGAGACTTTGTGAAAGGCCATTGGTGGTACCAAGCCGTCCCTCGCATCAACGGAGTTAATCTGTCAACTTACCCAATAAAATTTACCCGGGCCTACTAAGCCAATATAAACATTTACAGTGCCCCTCATAGCAATATAAGAAAGTGGGTGTCATCTAATAATACTCCACACGTAGAATTTAGAATGATAATCTCCCCCAGTATTCCGCATCTGCGTGTCTTGAAATTTAGATATTCGGTTTTAGGGTTCGCTTAAACTTTTTTGTGGATCTCCTCAGTAGCCCAAGCCGGCTGTTTTAGATAGACTATGTTGTTGAGAAATGATGGCTGCAGCGATTGGAAGGATATATTTGAGGAATTGCCCTGCGAATTATGGTTAACGGCCGCTCTCATCTGCTCATTCAAACTCAATCTTTCTGAAGCGTATTCAATCGAAATGCATTTGATCTCTTCTATCACAGCGGCTCTGGCCTTTGGAGGCATTGCATCCGCTAATCCCATGTATGTATATCGTAATGTAAACGAATTGTCCCCTCGATTGACGTTCAGTCTAGAATTCAGCGCCAGGCAACTGGGCTCAATGCCGCCATGGTCAAGGCAGGAAGGTCATACATCGGCACTTCTCTAACTATTCGTAGCGACACATCCGAGTCGAACATCATCAAGGACAAGAACGAATTTGGGTCCATCACACCCGAGAACGCCATGAAGTGGGATGCTACCGAGCCCAATCGCGGGTCATTCTCTTTCAGCGGCGCGGACCAGGTTGTCAATTTCGCAACCCAAAACGGCAAGCAGCTTCGCTGCCACACTCTTGTCTGGTACAGCCAACTTCCGTCATGGGTGTCGAGCATCAGCAGCAACGCGACTTTGATTAGTGTTATGACGAACCACATCAATACGGTTATGGGAAGATACAAGGGGAAATGCACGCACTGGGATGTTGTTAACGAAGGTCAGCCCTAGATAATCCCCACTTATAGTCCACAACTGATGTGAATTTTGGGAGAACTGACTACTTCTGTTCAGCTCTTAATGAGGACGGTACATACCGGGATAATGTCTTCTACAAAGTCATCGGGGAATCATATATCCCCATTGCTTTTAAAATCGCCGCAGCCGCCGACCCCAATGCTAAGCTATTCTATAACGATTACAACCTCGAGTACGGGCCCAGTGCGAATAAGACCCAAGGTGCCTTGCGGATCGTCAAGCTCGTTCAATCTTGGGGCGTCAAAATTGACGGTGTCGGGTTCCAAGGCCATTTAGTTAGCGAGAAGACAGGGAGCCAGTCGACTCCGACGCCCTCAGTAGATATTTTGGCAGGTAGCTTGCGTGCATTCACCGACCTAAATGTCGATGTAGCGTACACCGAAGTAGACATCCGTTGTAATACGCCGGACAATGCGCAGAAACAGCAGGCAGCAGCAGCAGCCTGGGCTAGGGTTGCACAGTCGTGTCTGGCTGTAGGGCGATGCATTGGTATCACTATCTGGGTAAGCTGAATGTATACACTGCGATGATTGAGTTCTTGCTGATAATTCTGTACTTCATAGGGCGTCTCTGATAAATACTCCTGGGTTCCTAATACTTTCTCCGGTGAAGGTTCAGCTCTACTTTGGGATAACAACTATACCAAGAAGCCAGCATATACCGCTTTTTTGAACGCTCTCAATGCCGGAAATTCGACGAGCCGTGCTCTTTGATCCTTTACTGCGGGGTAGACCAGCAAGGCTGGTCATGGTAATTATGGCTGCAGTCGGGAGTTTTTATGTAAAGTACGAGTTGTAAAAGTCTCTCTCCTCAAAATATCTAGAAGCTTCAATACGATGTCCGCGGTCTGATCGCGTGGAAGCATGTGTATATTCTTACCGCCTTCTCCTGGATATCATGAATGTGGCTAATTTCGGACGAAGGGAAATATATGCAATTCTTTTCTTGATAAGACGGATACTCTATAAAACAGACACGATTAGTGAACGGGGAATGAATACGGTTTGAGATCAGACAATGTAAAACAAAGCGAGGGTTTCACGCGTGCTTGTCACATTTCCTTCAATCCAAATCAGTTAAGATCACAAGACTATGAACTCCAATGTCGAGGTTTTAGGTACTTGAATGTTGACGGCCGTTACTAATGGTAAGGGAGAAAGGAAAGGAGATGAAAACATTAAGCGCAGATAGGCTCGAATTCTGCCTTTGGCGACTAAAAACCTTAACCTAGTTCGGTAGTCATCCAAAGTTATGATAAGCCTATACTAGGGCCAAGATTTATGTCAAGAATTCTCGCCAATCATAGAAACCCAAGAGATGGAGCTCGACAGAGCATGTGAGCCAAAAAGCTAAATCAAGGGCAAAGAAACGTAACGAGAACGGAGGCAGCAGATCTAGAACTGGGTTTAAGAACACGATGAATACGGTGAACTTGCCGGTCTGGGGAACCAATTGCGGATACTGCTACCCCCCGAAAATGTGACGAGATGTGATCAATTCTCTCTGACCAGCTACTCAGATCCGTCCCGCAGAAGCCACGCCACAGGATCCCAGGAGTATACTCTCAAGAATCTACTTCGCTCATCCAAGATGGTGGGATGGTGAAGCGGCTCGAGTGTTTGTCGTGCTGCTCTTGCTTTGACAGATGGACTTGTTTCACATATTGCCTTAAGTGATCCTTTCTTGAGAACGCTCTAGTTGATGGCGGCCGATCCAGGCACGGTTGGATATTATGCTCCTTCAAATGCTCCAGAGATGGGTAGGGGGCTTGGCAGAAGACGCATCTATTTTGCACAACGGCTTCGTTGTTTGACATGCAGGTCCATCGGATGACTGCAAAATGCGTGGCCTCATGCCTCTTCCACTCGTACCGGCCCTTTAGTCGCTTCCTGCAAATCGTACAGTAGTAAGCGTTGGTGTCGTTTATTGTAGATTGGATTTCTGGCAGTGAGGATGGAGGCGTAAATCTTTTCTTGCCTTTTCTCCCAATGTTCGGAAAATGAGAAATAGAAGAGATTTGAGACGGCTGGCATGACGGATTCTTCGTTGACTGCCCAATCATTATTAGCACTAGTACTGGATGGTCTGCCTGCCGAGAAGGGAGATAATTGAGACCTTTTGATGAATGACGGCCCTGAGCTCCCAGTAGGCTCCAAAACGTGGTTGTCATGATATGATTCTTCAAGCAATCCGGAGAGGCTAGATGGTAGGCCTATTAGTGACTGACTAGAAAAATTGGTGATGTTACAGGTACTGGGCGGCTCCTTGGCTGCTAGGCAAATAATTAGCATTTTCTTAGAAGAGTTATCCAATAGCGACTAACCTCTTCTCATTTTCCGAGCCCGTTGATTTGTATAATACGTTCGAATTTGCTGCAAAGTTAAGCTAGTACTATTCATGAATGATAGTTCTTCCTCGCTGGTTGGATATGGGAACTTTTGATGTGTATTGAACCACTCATTGAGTAGCCCTCTGCCCGCTCCTTCACTAAGGATGGATTTGGCGTTTATAACAACACGTGAATTCGTGCTTATTAGGCTTGATGGACTGACTGGACTAAATCTCGAAGCTTCAATGCTCTTCACGTTGTTCAAATTCTTCTGCGGTTCATCGCGCGCCCTAATGATATCCTTCTGCCCAGTTTTTGGGTGATAGATGGGCTGTTCGTTGCTATTAGCTGATTCAATGGAATTTATCTGCGCTTGAGAGATTGTAGGCAAGCTATTCAGCTCTAGCGACGAAGCAGCGTCGAAGTGAACGGCCGTTCCTCTACCTATAGCTCCAGGGTAAGAACTCGTAACGTCAAGCTCTAAGTCCTTCATCTGGACACAAGTGGCACGGACCGGCTCATCGTAGGAGATTAGGTTGAAGCAAGCCCCAGTAGAAGAAGTAAAGGTAGCATCGCGGGGCTTTACAGAAGGAGTTTCATAGCCATTAAACTCCTTGTCGCCAAATACATTAGAGGTAAGCTAATAACAAGTGAGTGAAGGATCATTTAGGCGACTAAGAGAGCGTTGTGAACCAGCAAAGAGACCCTGCTAATCTAGCATACTTTGAGGCCATACCGGCGAAGCATGATGTACATCTTGAAGAGCATTGTTGTCATAGTCGCTTTTCGGGGCTGTTATTGGGTTGCTGCCCAAGCTCAGGGATAAGTAGGCGGTTGAACCATCGTAGAAGCCGGAAACGCCAATTTCATTAGGCTCTAGTTTAGCAATGAAACCACTAAATGCATAATTAAAAATATCTGAGTTGGATAGCTTGAAATCGTACGCTTGATCATCAGCCCAATGCTCGGAACGCGGAGGGATAAGGCTGATGCTACTAAGGCGATAAAGGCTGCCGAGACATATCGTTTAGCACTGTCCAAGTCACATGGTTGACGGGCTTTGTCTATATTATTCCCATCGTCTCACAAATAATAAGACATGCGAAAGGCAACGAGGAAAGCACGCTTCAAAACATACTCTTCCGCACACGGATCCGGAGCTGACATTCGAGGCGGATGTACAGATGTTACGTGCCTTGTGATCAAATTTTGGATCATTTCGCTATGGATGTTTCAACAATTGCATGCAGCCACGGCATGGCCCCTGCTCCCACCCAGCAAGCGACCATCTCTGCAATGCAGTAGACATTGTTGTCATTCGTGTCAATCAACGCGTAGATAGGCAGTGCTCTTCGGAAGACTGCCGGTCCACGGCCTCGTTCGTGGTGCCGTACATGCGCATTATCATCCTCACCGACCACTCTTGTTTGGCCGACCCAAGCCATTTAGCCGTATTTGTAGGTTGCCCCGTTGCGGGACTACGGCGGAGGCAGAGTCAATCATACAAGGGCCCAGTAAGCTACACAGCCGACCAAGATACTTAGCTTGCAATAACCGCAGCGTGGGGATGCTGCAACTCAGAAGATGCGTCGACGATGGTCGAGAGCGCCGTTCCAGGTAGAAGTTGACGTGGGCGAGTGAAGGCTGACGTGCGATCGACACAGCTGCACCCCTGTTCGGCTGGATGTTTTCCCTGTTAGTACGTTTGTAAAACAATCTGGTCCTGGTGTCTGGCTTTGGGGTCGCTTACTCGAACCAAAAACTAGCACGGAAAGCATTCGATCCATACGTGTGACACCCTTGTAGCGGCACCTTGCCCGGGCGTAACTCCATACCTTGCTGGCACCATTCGGGCATTGGGCATAAAAAGTGCGCGAGTGTTCGGACAAAGCTAGCAGGCTGCAAGGCGAGAAGTGAGGCGCGCCCAAATGCATAGGATCTCTAGAATCTGCTGCCTGGATGGCATATACTCAGCTGGCACCGGATTGCAATGTTTTTTTCACTACTCGTAAAACGCTATGCGGAGGATGCGCATTATCACCTTCGGATCGTTGCCACAAACGTGCTTTCGGCCATCTCATTCATTACTAAAACGCTCTTCGTTACAACGTTCTTTTGTATACAAGCAGTAGAACTTTGCGCTCTTACAAGAGGATAGACAGAGAGTCTACACCGGTTTGTGGCGCCAATCCGCTATCTTAGCTCCTTTTTGGAAATGCGACGAGACGTGCTTGACTCGCTCTTTCCAGCTCTCAAAACTAGTGCCGCAGAAACCGCACCATAGAGCCCCAGGGACTAATTCGCACTCATTAGCATCCCGAGACCAACAGTCAAGTATCTTGCCCGGATCAGTGAAGCCATGATCTTGCCCTAGGAGATGGACTTGCTCAATATGCTGCTTTAGATGGTCTTTTCGGGCGAAGGCCCGCGCTGGAATAGCCTTCTCGAGGCATATCCGAACATTGTGTTCCCCGAGGTGGGCAAGGGGTGGAAATTCGAGATCACAGAAGGCGCATCTGTTGTCGTTAATAGCTACGTCCTCTGGCATGCATGTCCATTTTTTTGCGACAACGTGGGTGGCCTCATGTCTCCTCCACTCATAGTGACTCTTCCAGGTCTTTAGGCAGAAAGTGCAGTGAAACGGTCGGCCAGCTCTGATTTGGCTGTCGTTGCACAAGCTGCCAGTTTCCACTGACTCTAGGTTTAGTGTCGGCATAAACTTTCGCTTGCCTTTGCGACAGAGATCCAGGGGGGAGATGTCTTGGAAATCTCCCAGGATGGTTGGTGAGCAGGAAAAGTCTGGTGATATAGCATAATTTGACTGATGAGATGATCCTCTCGCAGATTCCTCGCCGTCTTGAGTATTGTCTCCCAATGCACTTTGTGGAAGTTCTGAAATTTGAGGAGAGCTAACCGAAGTATCTCCTGCAGACACGGTGCCAATCTTCCGGGAAGGCATTCGGGGTCCATCGGCAGAACCGCCACTCAATGAAGCTTCATATTGAAAAGTTTGGTTTCTTGTATTGGATGCGTTCCCTAGCAATCTATTAGATCTCGCTTTGCGTCAATAAAAAATCCGAAAAGCCAAGGACTCACCGCCCTTGAGCAGCGTACGAGCTCGCAGGTTTGAGAGACAATCGCTGATTTGTTTCAAAGTCAAGCCGGTGCTGTGCGCAAGGGCAGCCTTCTCGTCATTAGAGGCATATGGATTGTGTTTATGCGCATCGAACCACGCTTTAACGGGAGCCGTGACTTGACGTCCCGTTAGCTTTTTCTTACTGCCCGTGACTGCGTTTGTCCTCTTCCTAGTTGAGTATAATGCATTTTTGCCGACAGATAGCCCCAATGTGTGCGCCGTAGGGGATATTCCCGTTCGACGACTCTGAATAACTCTCCCTGGGTGCGATGTATGAGATATTTGGTCATCGGCGGCATGATCGACGTTTGACCTAATAGCAGGACCATCCTCTGTTGAATCATGATTGTCAAGAAATGAAGTAGATCTTTTCGGGCGCTGTAGCCCTAACATACGACTAGGTCCATCTTGAAAGAAGTTAAACGAGTCCTCTTCCCTGAAACTCAGGGTGTGTCTCGTTGGCACTAAGTCGTCCCACCCCACGGACTCACCAGACTCTAGCTGGATGGTAGAATTTGCTGATGGCTGTAAAGTGGCCAGATTAGGGTCGGAAGAACGGGTTTGTAGAGAAAAATCTCCGTCAGACCAGTCAAATGGAATGCCATTTGTTGGAGATGAGTATTCGGTGATAGGGAGGCAGAGCTTACGTGCAGCAAGGTCCGCCTCCACGCTTGGCCAGGTGACAATTTCTTTAATTTCTGTCTGAGTTTCGAAAAGGTCGTTGTGAAGCTTGTCTTCTATAGGGTCTCGTAAAAACCCCCCAAAATCAGCGGACAATGCCTGGTGCGTACCATGATAACTAGTTTGTTGAGGTGGGGACCATATAACGTTGCGTGCGGAAACCTCAGGCAGCTTCAGCTCCGGGTGGGTAGGAAAATCTAGCGAGCTAGCATCGCTTCGATAGCCGAGATTAGACATAGCTACGATAATTGTAATTAAAAATGCTCCTGGAGTAATGTAGGAAAGAGGAGAAACACTAGCATAGTAGCTCTGATAATCGCAACATTGGAAATGAGCTTTAAGGCGGTTTTCTGAATGTTCCAATCAGTATCGCACCGTCCCAGCCCGTATTTGATGCCGCGGGGAATTAACGCAAGCTACCTCCTATTGGAGGAGCTGATTTACGTCGTTAAGGCTAAGCCATTTTGAGCCTTTGCTACTCCGTAGCTACTCCAGAATTTCTTGAAGAGGGTCTAAGGGCTTATTAGGGCCTATTTAGTAATAGCTAAGTACATATATTACTGTATGTCAATAACTTACCTCGTCATACTATCATGCGGCCACCCTCCGAAATGCGAGCCCAGTCCAAGTTGAATGATTTCCATTTGTCAAGAGGTCCCATATTACAGCGCAGAGTGATTGAGAGGTTGAATGGTCGGGGAGTTGTCACTAGGTGAATTGTTCAATCGTCTCGTAGCATCTCTGTCGCAGCTTCGGACAGCTCCCTCTCTAGGGAAAGTACCGAAAAGAGAAGCATTGGGGGAAGGGATGTTCCCAAACGGGAGTGGATGAGCGCACGGGAAGAGGAATCGTCTCCATGCATGCGCGGTGTCCCGTGACTACAAGATTCGAAGTTTCCCATGCGGCAATAGGTACCTAAGGCGCATAGCGCCGCTTGCTTAGGTAACCTCCGGCAAGGGGCAAACTTGGGTATCCTCGAAATCATAAGCTGAAACAGGCAGCCATTATTGTCGCTGCACAATTCCTAGTGTTGAGATAGCTTATCGGAGAATTTGGTGTGTGGATCTACCCAGCTAAGCTGTCCCCCTCTTCATTATCTCGATTGGCGAGCCATACGGAGCATGGAGGAAATGCCAGGGCTATTATTCAAGAAAATAACACCACGGTTGGTTTTATTGCGAGAACGCTTGACGGTTGGTGATATTATTTTGGATGGACCTGACTGACAATCAACTTCCAGAGTTTGCATCTTATGAAGTGCCGCTTTGTAAGTGGTGTTCTTTCGGTGCTGCCAGCAGCAAAGAAAAACACGCCTTTTTGTTCTGGACGCACTGTACCTCTGGAGCTCCCGAGGATGGGCCCGTCGCGCAACATCTGAAGAAGGCACAGCGAACCATTACTCTCCCGATTACTACTCCATTCTGAGCATCGGGTACTGCGATGTCACATTATGGACGTCTTACAAGAGATTTCTAAGCGGCTATGGTCTCCGGTCGGGTAGTGGTAATATATATAGGCAAACGACTCACGACCTTTTCATACCTTCGGAGTTTAGGAGCGGTAGGAGAGTAATTACGACTAGTGCGACTTCATCGGCGGGTATTGGCAAGACCACATCGGATTTATCAGGGTCATTGGCATAATGCCGACACCTACCAGAATGCCCCACTGCGGGGTGACATCTTTAATTGTCCAGATAAATAGATGAGCCCCCAGAGCGTTTTCGACCCTCCACCACACAATCTCGGCAACAACATTTGAGGCGGTAATCTTATCATACAGTCAGAAAGGGTTTCAACGCTTGTCAAGGAAAACCTTACATTCATCCAGCTTTAGATCGATAGTTCCACAGCCATCTCGAACAATGACGCGTGTTCTACTTACCGGCGGTAGTGGCTTTATCGCCGCGCATACGCTTGATCTTCTCCTTAAGCATGGGTATGAAATCGAGAGCTTCGAAGATTTCTGATTCGCATGCCTAATTGTTCATTTGCTAGTCATTCTGTAGTGACAACGGTCCGAAGCCAAGAGAAGGCGGACAAGATCAAAGAAGCATATCCAGACCTGGGAAAGGACAAGCTAGATTTTTTTATAGTCGAAGATATTGCAAAAGAGGATGCCTTCGATAAAGCTGTAATCTCCAACCCTCCGTTCGAAGCAGTTCTCCATACTGCGAGTCCATTTCACTTCAAAATTACCGATATTCAGAAAGTATGCTACATTTCGCTGTGTGGGCGGTTCAAATAGTTAACTATTAATAGGACCTCATCGACCCAGCAGTTACCGGTACCACTGGAATCCTTAAAGCAATTAAGAAGAGTGCACCGACTGTAAAGAGAGTAGTAAGTGGTTAGGCCTTCTGTATTTAGGAGCATCTCATTGAATATGCAGGTTGTCACTTCTTCATTCGCTGCGATAATTAATCCGGACAATGGCTTGTGGCCAGAACACACGTACTCGGAAGAAGATTTCAATCCTATCACACAGGAGCAGGCGATGGAGAACCCAATGAGCGGTTACCGGGGTACGCGCCTCTTTTACCATCAGGTTCCTATGCGCTTGGTCACTAATTATCTATAAAGCTAGCAAGACATTCGCAGAGAAGGCTGCATGGGATTTCGTTGAGAAGGAGAAGCCTAATTTCACCATCTCAACGATAAACCCTCCTATGGTGTTTGGTCCCGTAGTACGTTCCTACCAAGCCTTCTATACTGGAATTTCCCTGACAATCCAGCAGGTGCACTACCTGAACTCTCTCGACAATCTAAACACTTCCAATGAGCGCATTCGCGACGCGGCTCTTGGTAAATTCAAAGACGAGATCCCTTACACCGGCGTTCACGTTTGGGTTGATGTACGGGATGTCGCTGAAGCCCATGTTAAGGCAATGGAGATTCCAGAGGCGGCAGGCAAACGATTCTTCGTCACTACAGGCTACTTCTCTAACAGGGAGATCTGTGACATCATAAAGAAGAACTTCCCACAGTACAAAGACCTTCCAAGCGAAACAACGCCAGGCGGGACTTTCCCGGAAGGTGGAATGTTCAAGGTCAACAACAAAAGATCGGTGGAGGTGCTAGGGTTGAAGTTCCGATCACTCGAGGAATGTGTCGTTGATACTATCAAGTCGCTTCAGTCGGTAGGCTTGTAGGCTTTGATGACTGGGGGATGCTGTCTTAATAGTTTGCACCAATTCTCGAAGACCGAACTTTGCAGTAAAGGGTAGACAGTATTCCATCACATTATAAAATATTGAGAAGGGTTGGTTGAAAAAAGTGTATTCGCATTGCCTAGACTAATGATATTCGAAGCCGCTTAAGGTAAGAATAACCGCCACTAGATACCCGAAAAACGCATAGGTATTCAACCCGTGAGATCAATATAAGTATGGCTCCTGCTAGAGCATATTTGGCGGGACGCGTTGTACTGTTGTCGGAAATCAGCCTCATCCTTTGTAAAAATAAAAAACTGTAAACTAAACAGTAGGTGAAATGGCAGCATGTCAGACTGTTGAGCTTGAATATTTTGATGCGTCATGGATGACTCAGAAATTATTGTTTGAAAAAGAGGTCATCATGCAGATGCAAACGTTGAAAGAGTGGACGAAACGTACCTAGGTACTTAGAGCGGTTAGGCTGTGCTGGCACTGTAGACCGGCCTGAACGGCTTCACAGCATGTTCCAGAGAGCCATTGGTGACGGTTCTAACAGAATGAACAGGTCTGCCGGCGCCGTGTCAATACCAGGAACTCTGGTGAACAGTGTCGAATAGAGAAGGAAAGGAAAATTCGAATCTTCAAGAAACTCGGCACTGCCAAGCTAATTGACCGGAAAAACGTCGAGACCGCGAGCCCCCCACCAGAAGGCTCCCACTCCACTCTAGGCCTGCCACATCTGCCTGTGCCTGTGTTTATATTCAAACAATCTGCAGCGCAGACCTCTCCTTCTCCTCAAAACCCCTCGAGATCACATTTTTGGGTCTCCAGTTCCACATCAATCGTCATGGCGGGTAAGTGTGCCCCTCAGTGGCTCATTTTAGGCCTTCTCTTCCCCGCGCATAGCTAAAGTAGTCACCTACAGATTTCAACACGATTGCCCGTAAGTTCTCAGTCTGTTTGGATCGTCATCGGGCTCTCTAGGGCTTTGGCGCCTCTGTCGATAGATCGAAAAATCATTCCATCATTCTAAATCTGACCGGTGTTTTAGAACAATTTGTCGAGTTCTACTACAACACCTTTGATACAAGCAGGCAGAATCTCTCTGCGCTCTACGTATGTGACCATGGACCTTTGTTGTTGTTATCAAGCTATACTAGACTAACTACGAAGTCTCTAGCGTGAACACTCCATGCTCACCTTCGAGAACGCTCCCGTCCAAGGAACAGTCGCTATCAGTGACAAGCTTCTAGTACGCGCCTAAGGCCGTTATACCCTTCAGACAGCACAGCACTAACGCCGTTCCCCAGAATCTTCCATTCGCCCAAGTAAAACACAAGGTCGACACCCTAGATGCCCAGCCATCAAGTGAGGACGGTGGGATATTGGTGTTGGTGACCGGCGCACTTCTTGTAGGCATACTCAGAGCACTATTGCTATAACCAAAATTCAAATTCTAACAACTTGGATTAGGTTGAAGGATCGGACCGGCCGATGAGTTACACCCAAGCCTTTCAGCTGCGCCCCGAGGCCGGCAGCTACTATGTCTTCAATGATGTATTCCGGCTCGTTTACCCCGCAGCATAGAGCAGCAACAACGGAGGCCATAAAGACCATAAAATAGGGGCGCTGGAGGGCACATCTGTGGGAGGGCATCTGGGGGGAGCATGGAAGGGGGATCGGTTTACGGGATGAATTTAGTCCGGGGGAAGGTTGCATTGGTGTATGCATTTGCCTTCCAGTCTTCGGGGTTTTCTCTTGAAGCGCGAAGGCTGTTTTGTGGTTATTTTGAGTCCTTGAGACTCGCTAGAGGATCGATTGAATATATCCAATCTCATTTTCTTATAGTCGCTTTAGAAATGGTTACACAAAGTTCAGGCACAAATACCCTTTTTGTTGGAGCCGCGAAGCTAGGTTTGTTTATCATTAAGGATGCTACTAGAAGTCACTTAGGGGTCAGTGGGTTCTAACGTCAAGGCCTTAGATTCAGTTTAGAATGCTTTGATTTGGAGCGAGGACAGCTGCACCGCCTCAAAAAAAACCCCTCTTCCCCTTTATAATCCTTAGAAATGACAGCAGGGTAGGCTAAGGTTTGGCACGCCTTACCATCTAAGTAGGTACCTACAGGTAGCTGGGCTAAGGAAGCTCTTGGTGTAGGGTTTCATGTCTAGGTACCTATACCCAGCTACCAATGTCCAATCCCACACAGAAGCGTCAGTTTCTACATTTACTCGTAAGTCGCAAAGCGATGGGCCAGTAACGAATCGCGACAAACGCCCCTCTGCCAGTCTTTCAGTTCCTATTTGACTTAACATTGTGGGACCGAATGCAGCGCTAAATTCAGGCTGCCTAATCTTACGCTTCGTATTCATGACTCAAGAGGGTGAGCACAGCCATCATGCACGCCAACATAGTCTATGCCTACTTCGTACCGGACGCTACTTATGTCAACCTACTATTTCCACTTACAATAGCAAAAACTTTCTGTTCGTAACTTTCAATAATTATGTCCATTCAATAGTCCTAGCGCAGCGTAGTGGAATTTCTAGTCCTTTATTAGGGTTACGGCGGTACACTATACTATATATACCTACGAATGAAACGTAGAACTATATCAACGCAAGCCGCAGTAATCATAATCCCTGACCTCAGCTCGCTGCAGCCGCACAAAGCCATATAAAAAGTTAAAATTACAATCAGGCTGCACTCAAAATTTATCACATAAGGCCATCACTTAACCTGCCTGGATATCTTTTTCCTATATCACAAATTATCCGAGAGCTCCAGAGCCGCACGTTATTATGGCGTCCTTTAAATTTCACACCACCCCTCTCTCCTTCAATAGCCTTCGTCCTGAGCTGGTCCTGGCGGAGAAGGGGATAACAGACTTCGAAGTCGTACCTACCGACTTACCTACAGGTTCCCATAAGGTCTCTCAGAACTCAATAACTCATGCCGTTGATCCCCAAATTTCATTAAGTAAGCTCGGACTAACAATGGAGCAGACCCCTGAATTTATGGAGAAATCACCATTCGGACAAGTACCTCTCCTCGAACAGGACGACATAGCGATCTTTGAGTCCCGCGCAATTGCCCGAGTTCTGGCCACCAAATACAGCAACATCCAGCCGTCCCTGATCCCGGACTACGTGAGCGACCCCAAAGGATTCGCGCTCTTCGAGCAGGCGCTATCAATCGAGACCATGAAAGTCGATCCGTACGCCGGGCCGCTGATCTATCACAAGCTGATTGGACCGTAAGCCCCGCTACCACCACCAGCCCGTAGCAATATCCATCTCCCGCTTGCCCCCCACTGACGGTGTCCAAGCGCCATGGGCAATACGCCCGACGAAGTGGTGATTGCGCGGTGTTCGGCGAAGCTAAACGCGCACCTGAACGTCATCGACGGCATCCTGGCGAAGCATAAGTACATGGCCGGCGGCGCGTACACGCTGGCGGACATCAACTTCATGCCGACGTTCCACGTGCTGTTTTCGACCGGGGACGGAGACATGATCACGTCGCGACCCAATCTGGCGCGCTGGTGGGCGGACGTGTCTGGGCGGGAGACATGGAAGAAGACAGTGGCACCGATGGATCGGATGTACGCGCAGATTCAGGCACAGATGAGCGAGAACGGTGGTAAGATGCAGTAACAAGACTAAGGTTGTATAAGCGAGGCCACGCCTGTCTATATAATAAAGCCCAAGCAAGATTGCAAAGCGTACGGCGGTTATTGACTACTCTGTATCCGATCGTATTCTCGATCGCCTTCTGGTTGGTTGGCCCGTAGGAACGATTATAACCCTCCTGGTGGCCTTCCATTCGTCGCCTCTCGTATGTTCCCGAGTGATTCTGCTTTTGCGTCTGCGCCCCCAAGTGTATCCCTGGTCCTCAGCCGGCCCGGTTCTAAGATCTGCTCCATACCGTGGAGGTACCTTAGTTCTCCTGCCCCTAGAATTTGCGCGTAGCCGGCGAGTATGCTCGAAGAGGACGTCTGTTTCACGCTCGTCCAGTAAACGCATAATTATAACGTAATTCTTATCAGTCTAGGAAGATATTAGTTGATGTATACTGAGCCTAGATATACAACATAACAAAACGTTCAGTTTAGCATCATGGATAATACTTACTGGATCGATCTCCCAGGGAAGGTTGTAATAATCTAGAGTCTCAGTTGAGAGATATCTCCTGTGAATTTTGATAAAGGTTGGCCTTTCTCTTGCATGTCTATCAGTGCGAAGCTCGGGCTCTTCAGAGTACATGTCTGCCACTGGATACTCGGAAGATCCCCGGAGATTTTCGTATTCTATAGGTTTGTATGTGTATCCTGGCGCAGTCGCAGGAGGCCCCGGAGCCGTGCGTAGAGATAACGGGAGCATAGAGAGAACTGGCGACTCAAATTCCGCGTTATCGGCTGCGGTAGGTCTGCCGTTAGCGTTGGCCTGGGTAGAATCGTTAATTATCCGTTCGCGGTCCTCAATTGACATTCGGCCAACGTCGAGAGTTGTCTCCCCACGGGTCAATGCTCGGAGCCCGTTAGATATCAGCCATCGCAATTGATCGCCGTTGTAGGCTATCCCAAGGATAACGGCCATGACTACGCATGTAAGCGGAATCGCGATAGCCCAAAAAAGCGACTGCTTATTGTTCATATTGCGAATATCGTATGTATTCATTCCAAGGTAACTTGTCACGAAAGACAGCGGCAAAAAGATTACGGTGACAACCGTGAACACTAAAATAGCCTTCCCGTGATCCTCTTCGTTAATCTCAATGCTTTGCTTGGACTTATCCGTGAGTGGTCGGCATGCATCAACTAAATCAATGTACTCTGCATGGTTAGTATTGAGGTGCCGTAGGATACTATCTATGAGATTCTTTTCATAGGAATAGACATAACTGCGTCTACCGTTGCTTCTTCGGTAGGTCTTCTCATCCAGTATAGCAAAATAATTTTGGATAGCATTTTTTTGCCACTGATTGACAGTATCAAGCGCACTAAGCTCTTCTTGCAAGAGGTTGATGTCTCGTAGAAGACGTTTCCGTGGATGGTGATTGACTTGGAATCTCTAGACACGGGTAGAACTGTCAATATACGTGGGTCTGGTATGTAAGACGGGTATGGGAAAGTTGCTACTGGCTACTAGTGTAACATAAAGAGCCTTAGGAAAGGGATAAAATACTATTGAAAATTTTGGGGGGTTTGCCTTGGATACACTGTGTAAAGGGGACTATGAGGTGTACTTACAAGCATGGAGAAGAACTCTACATAAAGATTCGTCACCTTAATACTTCTATGAATGGGACTAACGATAAGCCGGCGCATGATCCAAGCGAGGATGAATTCAGGACCGAGGGATATGCTTCCAAGAAGGTCAACGTTTTGCTCTGTTCTAACCATTTCGCATAATTCCGTTCGAGAGTCTCTTATTGCTGTGCTAATGCCTGTAGCAAATTTAAGCAGCACCTTCGATGCTTCATGACAATCGTTTTCATCAGAGGCCCACTGTTCAGGTTGGCGTCGATTAAAGGCCTCATTAACATGACTTGTGACTTTCTGGGCAGCGATAACGAAGGTAACGATACGCCTAAAAGCATCCACAAGCGACTCCGGGAATTTGTAAAGCGGCGACCGTGTTCCATCCGCAGCAACAACGCCGTAGACAATATGTCTACCTTGACGTACTATGCTCCCGGTTGTATCAACGCAGTTGATAAGGACTTCTCGGAGTGCCGAATATTTTGCTGTCCACTGTGCATCAATGCAGTTAATAATCCAACATGCGAGTTCTGGATCTGCAACTGGCGTTTTCCGAAAATGCCTTTTCTGGATATGTTCCATGGCTTGTTCTGGTGTGTCATAAGGCGTATTTTCCAGACATTTTATACAATTTTTCAAGCTCCTAGGGGTGCGTTGTAAGCCGAGTTTATCAAAAAATGCCTTGTTGGTGGAGATGTCGCGAGCGATCCACCAGGATTTGGGTGAGGAACTGCCCAACTCAGACTTGATATCATTGCTAGCATTGTTAAGTATCTAAGGAGTGGTTAAGATTGAATCATCGGGAATCAGAGAGATACGCACCAACGCCATTGAATATACCGCGCACCAGCATTTACGAACAACGGCATCAGTGTAATTCTTTGGTAAAAAAAGCTCTAGAATATTAGTAAGATTTTCCCTGTATTGGAGGAATAGTTCTGTAGTCTGCATTTGAAGTTCCAGAATTATAGCACTCGATATGTGCTGATTCATGTCTCTCCAATTAGAACCTTTACTCTTGATTGCCTTTTCAATTTCTAAATCAAACTCAACTGTTAGATCTTTTGAGGCGAATGCCATGATTAGATCAACATCTTTACGGTCTTTTTGTCCAACATCTGTGTATACTTTGGTGTCTGTGAAATCAATTTCTATTTCATGTACAGTTTGTCCAGGAATAAAATTTAAAGATTCTGTTTTGAGAAGCTTTTCGATCTGAGCCATATTTTCTGATAGGTTGGTCGGTCCTACTGGTTGCTGGGCTGGCGGGTTTTGATATGAAGAATCAAGATTCGTGGCGGCTGCAGAAGGGGATTCCTTGGCCCAGGTGAGGAATGGTGTCACTTGAGGTGTTATGGGGGGATTTTGCGTTTGTGCTGTAGATGGAGAAGAAAAGTGGGTATCATCTTCATCAATACCACTACTCACTGTCGAAAAGAACCTGGGTTTGCCGGCTGAAGTTTTAGCATTGGAATCCATGGTATCGCCTTTGGTTGTCGCATTTTGTCTTAACATGATATCGTGAAATGACGATCGGTTATTGAATAACTCATGAACGATTAATGGGAGCTCCTTTTCTCCTAGTTCATCTAGCATGCTGGCAAAATATTTTGCAGTATTGTTGAGTAATCCTGTTGGGCCAAGCTGTTCGAGAATTACTTGTTCAAGTTCCTGTATTTTGTTCGTTAGTCAATGATGCGGCCTAAAAACCGTAGGCCAATATGCAATTGATTGAAGCGGATCCGAATACTCGCTAAAGTGACGTATGATTTATCCGTTACGAGTATTTCCAAATCCAAAACCAGATGCGCATCATCATGATTAAAGAAGACTTTAGCATAACTTACAAATAACGTGGGATGTTGGACGGTAGGAAACACAAATACTCTCCGCTCTGCGTCTACGAACCGAATGAGAGAAGCGTTACTACTGGCGAGGCTGCTAGCTTTTATACGGCTGATAGACGGCCCCAAGAGCTTCTCAAAAGACATCTCTCCACATGTTATAAGTGCAGCTGGATAAAAATGTTAGTAGAGATTATTTTACAACTTCTGAGCCGTACCTTCTCCAATTTTTAGAGCCCATAGCTGTGGAACATGAATTATGTCTTTCGAGTACTTATCTCCATACTTTAGAAGGGCTTGCTCAAGATCGCGTTCCCGTGTCGATTCGTATGGATAGTATGCTTGCAGAAGACTTCTTGGGGGGTGCAGTGGATTCTCCTTGATTGGCCGCCCGCTTTCCCGGGCGTGGACATTTAGGTACGGAAAACAAGTGAAAATAGCCGCATAAGGATAGGTATCGTCTTCATGGTGTATAATCCCTTCGCTTCGAAGTACTGTACCTGGTTCAATGAATCTGCCGTACACATATTTCTTCGTCTTCTTCTTTTCCACTTTCTCTAGTAACTTTTCGGCAACGAGACGCAATTTTGAGTTGATTTTTGGTGTGTTTAGGACAAGATGCTGCCAGGATGTTAGTCTGTAAGAGGCAAAAAGTTCTAGATCCAAACCTTGAACTCATCCCAATCCATCGACTCTCGATGTATATGCCTACCATGGTGTTAGTTAGATTCTCTAGACGTTTCAGAGTATCCTACAGCCAACGAAAATCTTCTTCCGTATTTTTAGACTGCTTGTTTGGACCACTCGGATATATTAGCTGAATACCCGTTTGCCCGTCATCGGACGCCGTCTTAGCTGCCATCACATTGACTGCTTCCCATTCAGAGTCCAACGTTGTCATCTTCTGTTGAGGCCATGACCACGCCGGATCATCCAGTTCTTCTGTCTCGGACGCATTAAGATCATCGGCACGGAGCTCGATCGTAAAGGATAGATTCGAACCATCTTGGTCAAGAGGGGTGATTACATTGCGTGGAGGGGTAGGAATTTCCATGCGTTCTTCTGAATATGTTGTTGATCCACTATCTGAGGACTCGCCGGACTCATCGTCGTCCGAATCATTACTGGATTCAGAGCTGGAATTAGCTGAAGAGGTTGCTTCAACCCCTAGAGTGGGCTCCTTGTCAGATGTATACAATGGTCCGAGTGGTTCTGATTCGGTTCTTTCGACAACCACTCTGAAGTTTCGTTCACCTCGAGTTTTCGGTCCTTCCTTGATAGAATCCCGAGACGCAGAACTGCGGACAGACTCAGCATCACGTCTCACCGGTAATGATGACTGGTGTGATGCCTCTGAAGGGGAGACTTCGACTAAACGTCTGGGGGGTGCTATCGACGGATGATCCCCAATATGATGTTCCGGATCCCATGGTCGCAGAGAGACCGTCCATCCGGGCTTAATACTATGTTCCCATAAGAAGGGAAGAATAATATTTCCAGTGGGCCCCAAAATATCATAGTGGCCTCCGAAGGCATGCTTGGGCTTGCTAAAGTCCTCATGTGGACTCGTACGACTTTGCCGTGATAGCTCTACGGAATGAACCTGGTCGACTAGGGTTTCCATATCCTAAATCATTAGCTATAGAAATACGGAGATAAACCAGAGTGCTCTCTACGAGTAAACCGCAAGGAGGAGGAACTGACTCAACCCGAGAGACCACGTGACCCAGAGTACATAACCATACCCTAGGGGTAATGGAGAGGGTACCAAAAGTGATGAATCTAACTTACTTTCCATGTCCTACAATGGCTCCAAGGGAAGCTGTATCTTCTGTTTAGGTCATCAATGAAAGTTATTGGTAGTTCTTCTCGGTCTTTCGCAAGCTGATCCAAGTTGCCCTCCGCTATGTGAGCTGACGCTCGAGTTTCGTCGGGCATCGCGTACACTGCAGTAGCTACCACTGCTTCAGGTGCTGGATTTCTTCTTTGCTCTAACTCGAGCTCGATCTCGCGTTCATTGGTATTGTCGCGTGTCGTAGGAACAGTTGAGTCTTCGGTAGACATTCCCTGCAGAGAAAGACCAGGAACATCCATATTGCAGTATCATCCCTTTGGGTAGCGCTGAACAATGGGATTATTGTTCAGTTATAAGGTCGCCGATATTCACTTTTGGTTTTTCATGGATGCCTTGAGGTTGAAGAAACTCACGGAACTTCAGCCGTGCTTCGCTGGGTAGATTGCGAAGGATCTTGGCCCCCAAACGCACTGACCAGCGCATCTCCCAAATCTTCAGCTAGGAACGCATACGTACCCTGGCACACTGCCAAAACGTGCTTTTCAATTTTATGATTATAGCCTCTTCGATATCTTCCAGTGGCAACCCAGTGTCTTACTAAGACAGAACGATATGCCCTGTTCTGATAGTTTTCCACTCCTCAGCCCAGTGATCTATTTGGACCGGCGCAAATACTCGCGCCAACTGGATTCAAAATAGCGGGCTAGCCTATATAGGTAACTACTATTTCTATTTAGGTATGGTGCATTGGATTTGGACTGGAGCATTGGAGTGGATTTGACCTCAGATCCACGCCACGCCAGTCCAAATAGATTACTGGCCTCAGCCCTTTTAGCGTGCTCAGCGCGTTCTCCTACTCCCTAGAGAGCGGCATCTATAGAAGAAGCATCCTTTTGATTAGCTACCATCTCCCTATAGACATAGAATTAATCGCGACTAGAGGCGGAGTTGCCAGGAAATTTTACGTTTTGTATCATCATCCCTAAGTTTCTCCGTGTAGCGAGGTCGAGAATACCAATGGGTCGGAAATTATAAATATTGAGGCGCTAGGCTACAGGCCCACTCTTCTGTGTACTTTTCAAGAAATGTGTCAAAGTGAAGAGTAAGGCTACAAATAAAGAAGGATAGAATCGGGACTGGTTATATCAGTTAACTACAAGCTTAAGAAAGGGTCTTCTTTGTCTTTAGATGAGCTGTCGTCACCATTATTACTGCTGTAAAACCTTCCTCCATCATATAGCATTTGTTCAGACCGTAGCGTGGTGGTATCTGACCCCAAAGGGACCATCTTTAACAAGGCGACATTCGATTACCACAATCCGTACCCCGCCTGCAAAAGCTCTGAGTAGAACTCGAGATCCGTCGCCCTCTCTTATATCAGTTTCTATTGGTCCCAACATACCAATAGTCATTGGAGGTACGCAATCGTCACAAGGGCGCCATCAATAGGTAGTTAGACCGTGGCAGAAATTGGTTTCTAAGCGCTTGAACCCGTTGGGAGTCTGTCATTTTCAAAACCACTATCCCAACAACGAAGTAGGCTTTTCTCCCGCATGTAAGATCTCATGGACCTTCTGTTGAACCGCTGGCACGTGCTTCAGAGCATCGAAAGTGCCTCTGTGTTGCTTTGATCTCAGCACTTCAATAGAGTCGCTAGAGAGCTTGATTGAATCTCTAGTATTCTTGAACTTGGCGAAAGTAGTAAGAGAAGACGGAAATGCTGTGGCGCTAGATTCTGATGACAACCGAGGACTGAAAATTTTTAATTTCGATACCAGAGGCTCCGTAGGGATGGATAATGGATCACACTAACGCTCTTTAGGGCGACCATTTTAACGTAGCGCTTGACAATTCAGCCTAAGAAATTGTGTCGCTGTGTCACCGGGGGACCCAGGGGCTTCCAAAAATAGAAGGACGAGTCTTGTTGCATCCTCCGCTAATTTGAGCATTTCAAGCCATGTTGGGTCCAGGATTCTTTATACCTGTAAGGCTTCACTCGGCCGTACAACTACAGGTTTGCCTAGATTATTATACAGGGGTATTTCAGCTACTAACAACGCTGTACAGCTTGAACAAAACCGCTCGGTAAGCTGCATGATTCCATACCAAAATAGGACTTGGTCAAGTAGTGGATCTAGAGAAGGGCTATCAGAAGGGTTTAAAACATTTCCTGCCTTAAAGGACTCCGGTATCAAACCCCGGAGGGCAACTGGTCTCGTAAGTTCCAGGGCTCTTCTGGTATATTTCCTAGCTATAGTGTCTTCGGGGGACATTTCAACCACATTAGGTAGAAGAGCACCATACCACGCAAGTTTGGGTCACATTTAGAGCAAATCATCCTTTTTGCATAGCTGCTTTTGTGGTTTACTTTGTTCTAATAGTTTGCGCTTCGTACATTTGATAAACTAGTCACAGGGCCTTAGCGAATTCTGGGTTATTGCTCGTGCTCTATGAGGCAAAACACGTCACTGATGTTTAAATATGTTAGTTGGCAATATACCCAACTGAAATTGAGCCATTCTTTCTTCCTCTGGTAATACATCTCAAGCCAATCTCAACCAATTCGAGGAAATAGTACGGTGGGCAACAATCTGTCTTAGTCAGTCTCAATCTGTTATATGGGGCGATTAATTATATGACTCAGATTGAACTGGACTAAATTAAACAAGTCCAACCTGACTTAGTCGGATTAGTAGTAGTAACATTATAAGTCTTAGCAAACTATTAAGTAAGACAAGAGCCATTTTTCTAGTCTGTGCTTGTAGAAAAGAGCACATAAAAATAATAAGACATCCTTCCTCACCGCTGCATCTCCACGGGCAGAGTGAGAACAGAGCTGCGGCCGTAGCAACAATGCTAGGTTCAGAGAAAAAAGAAGTTGTTAAGTCAATTAGAAGGCATATGAGAGAAAACCCCCTAGAAAAGTATTAAGACCCCGACTAGCATAAATTAATAATAATCCAGCGTAGGTCTTAATCTTTTAAGCCTTCATAATTACTTCTAACAAAATACTTCACTAAATAGACTCACTAAGACGCACTGGAGCTCTTAAAACCTTTACTAATCTAGTTTAATGTAGCTTAGTTATTTAACTGCCATGGATTGCGGCCTAATAATGTTAGATTAAATGAGATAAACGTGGAGACATTGTAATCCAATTGATTTATCCCCGATTGTTGCCCACCCTGGGAAAGGAACGAACGCATACCGAAAACGCCTTAGCTTACTCTCTAGCTAGTCCTACCAAGTAAAAAATCTATGCTGTCATTGGCAGAGCCCTAACCCCTTGCCGTATGCGAAACTCCATTAAAATGCGTCAAATAAATATGCCCTTTCCCTGTCGACGCACAGTTGCGATCCACAGCACAGCAAGCCATGCCGAACCGAGCAGAAGAAACACACCACTCCAAACCTGCACGCCGAGAAAGTTGATGACAGGAGTTCCATTGCTAGAAGTAGACGTTCTAAGCAAAGCGCCCGCGATGGGCGCTCCAATCAACGATGCAATGGAAGAAATGCCCCACGACATCCCAAGTCGAGTACCAAGAAGAGAAAGGTCTGGGCAGATGTTTGGGAAACAGGAGCCGGGAAGTGTAACGAGGCCGGCGGAGAAAAACCCTATAGTGATTAGTAAAGCGTCTGGCAGTAATTGGCCGCGCTAGAGATAAAACTTACCCCAAAGAACACTGAACGCAATAAAGGCCTTTTGGCTTTCAATGCTAATCCAGCATAACGACAACATTCCAGAAACCAATGCACAAACAATCCAAGTCAACATGCTACCAACGTGATGCGCAACATAACCAGTGGCCAATCGGCCAAAGAATGATCCCGCAATAGAAATGACAAGAATGTATAATGAAAATGATTCTGATACCCCAAGTCGGTCTTGAGCATATGTAGGAATGTAGAAGTACGGTACCATGTAGCCTAGGAACGTTGTAAAAGTTGAACATGTGAATAATATGAATAAACGGTCCTTAAACGCAGAAGTGTCGAATAGTTTTCTAGCCTTACGAGGCCGCGCGAGCTGGCTTGAGCCGCTGAGGAGGGTAGGAAATGAAAGAAGCGCAATTCCTAAAGCAACGAATCCCATTACGCGTATAGCCCAAGGAAAACCGCTCGAAATAGTAAGTCGGTCAAAAGCGATTATATAGATAACTCCACCTAAAATAGTGTCAGTAACAAAAGGACCCCGAATGAAAGATAACTATAAGACGGAGTAGGCAGAAGATGCACTCACCAACAGCAATACCTGACATGACTATACCCATAGCGAGCGCTCGCTTTCTGGAAAACCAAATGCCAACGAGTGCAAGGCTTGGTACGTACAGGAACCCAGCACCAAGACCCATGCACAATCCTTGTGCGAGGAAGACCTGCCAATATTCTTTGGCCAGGCTGAGCATCATGATTCCAAAGACAACCAGAAAATTCCCAATATACAGCATATACCGGAAATATCCTAGATCAAATAGCGGTCCAGATAGTACGCCCACAAGAATGAGAAGCCAAGCTTGAACAGTCCCTATCCAGCTGATGGCCGATGCAGAGGAGCTTGCTAGAAGCTCGTGCTGATAGTAAGCTTGAAAGGCCCCAAAGCTTAGTGTGAAACCCCTGCAAAGTGTCAATGGTTAGAACAGTATACCGCGAGCTCGAATGGGTCCATGGGAGACCCACCATATGTTGATGTAAACGAGGAATCCCCCAAGAACTTTTAGCCATGCATGTAAACCTCCATCAGGTGCAGTGGGCAATTGGGCAGGGGTGCTAGCACTGTTATTCTCGGGATCACGAATCACTGACACGCCTGCCTCTAAAACCGCGGGCACATCTTCGAAAGCTTTCTCACTTTCAAGAGCCTTGGTTGAGGACATGATAGAGACAATCGCAGTTACAGAATTGGACGATTATAACTAAAAAAGGAGACGAAAAGAAGCGGAAAGGATTATGATCCTGAAGTTCTTGTATAACAATGGTTCTTCCTGGAAAAGGATACGCGGTCAGAAGGATGTTATGGGATAGGTATCAAATCAACGAAACGTAAAGTGAGTCCAGCACCTTATTGCGAAGCGCCGGGCAAAAAGCGTGGTCTGGAGATGGGTCCACAGGATGAAAGGAAGACCCAAGTGAAATGGTGAAGCGTGTGCAGCATTTTTACGCCGAGCATGCACGAGAACGGCAAACTGTGCCGGTCAACCTTATTTATCAGCAGCTGGCTTGACCGGAGTGGGAGCTAGTCTGCATTGTTATCCCTGAACCGAGGCCGCCTCGTCAAAAACGATGCCGTTGATGAGGGGGATGGTGATCCAATGCCCACTACATTTTCTCCGCATTCTTTTCATTGGTCACCTCGCCTACTCACCAACTGCTCCGAAAGTACACCGTGAACGAGAGCAAATACCTAGGTAAGGCTGTCGATGGAGGACGTGACACCGCCGGCTTGGATTATGACAGCATCAGCCATTTTCTCCCAGGGATTGCGTGCACAGTACAGCATTAACGCGTTCATCACAGCAGAGAGCGATGGAGTTTCCAGCAGTCCTTTCGATCCGTTCCAAGCCGAATTGAGTAGAACTGGTGACGGCCCAAGTCGATTTAAGTCTGGACTGGTGTTCTCACAGACTAAGCCAGTCCCAGTCAGACTGGTGGGGACTAACTGGTGGGGACTGGCTGATGGGGACTGACTTGTGGGGATTGACTGGTTGATGGCATTCGGGGTGTCGGGCTCGGTTGAGTGTTCTAATTGCTTTATAATCAGTTCTCCTGACTGCGCAGGAACTTATCTTAGTAAGCGACTCAGACGACAAGGGCAAACTAAAGGCACACGCACTAATACTAAAGTATTACTAGTTTCT
>KV750588.1:6251-18459 GCA_001692915.1 Glonium stellatum
GTTTAATTCATGAGTGCCCACTACTGAGGCTATGCTTTTAAATGTTTTTCTGGGTGTGTGTAACTGTATGAGTTATCTATAGTACACCTAAGCGTGCATATGACTTAGAAGTATCGTGTCGATTCACGCAATAGCAACGAAGTATTGTGGTGAGCCACCTCCGAAATTTGCGGACCTTGTCTGTCACGTATGGGCATTTTACCGGACTATGTCCTTATACATATCGTCTTCTTCCCGCATCTCTTAGATTCTGGTACATGCTAAGTAAATACGGCTAAGTAGCACCCACTTAATTATTACGTTAAATGTGCTTTTGATTTGCCCCTGAAGGCTCTAAATGTGGTAAATATATTACTGCGTTATAAGTTTGCTAGATAAATCTGTAAAGGCGTTTGAGCAAGTAATCCGCAGCAACAACTAATTTACGTGCCCAAAGGCCATGCTATTTGAGGCCATGCTTCTGTACCGGGTTCAGGGTGCCCTTCTGGAGATACTTGAAACCCTTTTTGAGGAGCGGTTTGTGTGGCGAAAGCTGGACGAGCTACGCCTTGCTTCATTGGCCCCCGGATAATTCTCGGAGGCGTGTGTGGGTGCCAAGAATTTGGGGATACTTCGAGATACCCAACAGCTTGTGGCTTTCCGCTAAACTTTTATTATATTTATTGAAAAAAAAACCTACATCATCAATTAATCGGATATGGTGTATCGGCTAGCATCACCCGCTTTCAACTGAGAGTTCCGGGTAGAGCCGGGTTCGACTCCCGGTATCCGAAAATTCGTTTTTTGTCACTCTTGCGGACTCATAACTTTTTGGATGTTAAAATCATACTTTGAAAATTAGAGATGAAATAAGTCTGGTAATTGATGCTCTGATGGGTGCTCTGATGGATGCTCCTCAATTTTCCTTTTTACCGGTTAAAATTCGTCTAAAATTCGTCTAAAATTCGATAGTAGGTTCTACCATGTGACTACGCGCCAGCACTTCTCGTGATGGGGCAGTCAAGCTCCGCGTCCTTGCACATATTTTATCACAATGAGCTCTCCGGTCTCGTTTATGACAGCGCGCCAGACCCCTAAATCATCCGCGTCGACACCTCGAGATATTACCAGTTCGCCTCTTTCCTCAGTCCCACCGTCGTCAGCCGTTCCTATACCCTCGCCGGCTCTAAAGCCCCTACGAAAACCCTTCTTCCGCCCCGCCAAACCATTATCGTATGAATTGCGGAACCACTCCGCCGTGTACTTAGAGGATGGCCAATGTGGGTGATTCCGATATCCCTCTGCGCTCGGACGCTAATTGACCTTGGTAGATATCGAGGCTTTCACACTTCTTAATAATCTCCTCGTCTCTAGCACCTCGATCTCGACTCCAGAAAAACCTCACCAAGCCTTCATACCACCTCCACAGCATCTCGCGCTTGCTGCAACTCTTATAGTCTACCCGTCCCTTACTACAAAGGCAAAATCACTCGAGCGGCAAAAGGGGTCTAATGCGGCGCTACAATACCTGCGGAACGTCAGTAAAACAGTTGATCCGTTAAGTGACAACTTCCTAGTCGCTTTCACCTTTCCAACATTAGGATCAACGCGCCGAGGCGGGAGAAACAGAGGAGCAGAGCCGGAGTCCCCGGATTCTGACAGCGGGGAGCGATCAATCAAAACAAATGTTGCGAACGCGGCGTCATTGTGGGCGCGAGCGGAAGATTTTTGGCACATTGTGGGATGGGCATTCAACTGTTCTATTGCCTGGAAGAAGAGATGGGAGCGGTGGAAACTGTGGCTAGAAGTTATGCTTGATTTCATGGAGGCTGAATGGGTGGAAAGGTTAAGATGGAGCGGGGAAGGCGGTGCAGATGTAGAAGCGATCCTCACCCAAAGTCTGATATGGCACTATATATCATCTCAGGATGCCGAGAGCCGCGCTTCGCGACGAAGAATTCTCCGAGCTATACTTGCGGATGGGAGCGTCAAGCATATGAAAGAGTTTACTGAGGTGTTCAAGAACGAGACAAAGGAGAAGAAACAGGAAGAGGAGAATCTTCTCAAGGAACAAAAAGCTCTTGATATTGAGAACGGAGAATTTGGTGATTATGATGTTGTTGATGATGATGAAGATGCGATCATGGAGGATGCTGGTGTCCGTGCCTCCAGTCGGCCGATGAGAAGAGCTGCGATAGGCAACAAAAACACACCTAATATAAGCGACGACTCTTCCGAAAATGAGGAAGAGCGGGAAAGTCCAGAAGAACCATTGAGTGGAGTGGAGAGACTAGGTGGGATTGATGCGCTTGTTCTCCGTCAGCGACTACTTGCTCTTGTAAGTGTCTGAACTTTCCACACATTCCCCCAAGTGACTGATTTTGTCAGCTTGCCCAAGTCTCACAAGCCTTGCCTAAACTCTTCACGAGTGTCGAAGACCTCTTTGACCTCTATACCGAGTTCATTCGTCCTCTCCACACCTCTATTTTTGGCGCTCTCTTAAGCACTTCTAAACTCCTACCTGCTACTCAAACAGCTCTAAACACCAATCTTCTTCTCCCTCTTCTTGCCACCAATCTCCCGAATTATAACATAATATCGCCCACACAGTCTCATTTGGAGCAATACTTCCTACCATTCCCCGCTACCACGCACAGCTATGCCGACAACGCAAAGGTTAGCATAGTGCTCGAAGCAATTTTCACACATATGATGAACGACAGCACTTTACAGCCAACAAGAACACTCAGAGCTGCTATGGAGGACGGAATACGGGCCAGAGATAATAAGGCATTGGTGGACGGAAGGAAAAAGAAGGGAAACGTAGACGAAGAAGAGATAGCAAAAGGAATTCTGGGGATGAGTAAGGCGCGTTTGATAGGTCTGCTGGAGCTCGTGGAGATGGGTGAGTGAATTAATATCATGAATAACTCGGAAGGAACATTGGGAAAACTCTAGCTATTTTAAGCATACCCTTTTTTACGAGAGAAACTTAAACTCGCTCGATTAACCTGAATTTTAGAATTTCTCCTGTCCCTCCTAGGATATATCCCATTCTCCATACGCATTTACTAACCCATCCAAAAGCCGCAGGTCTCGTGCCGCAACCTTCACAACATCTCGCCTCGCCACCCAACGCAAGTCGAGCACCGTCCTCATCCCTATCATCGGTGATATCCCTATCCTCTAATTCTAGTGCAGAAGATGAGGATATAATGAAGATTTAAAAGAAATATAAATAAGCGCCAGGCGTTTTCGTGCACAGGTTTGGTTAAATATAACTTGTTGGAGAATGCATTTTTGTCGGCGTTTACTAAAACAAGTGACTATACCCGGACGCCGATAGATATTTGAGGAAATAATTTTATGACCTATCACGCTCCAGTCGCGCTTCTTGGCGGCTTAGATACCCAATAACAGGGAAAATCTACTATCTCTTCTATGCATCAGCAATGAAGGCGTACATGCTATGATAATATTTTGAACTTGCGCCAAACCTTGTTGGGCCATGTGAGTGATTGAAGCATTTAGGAAGGCACATCTATCGCGCTAAATTCTGAGTTTCAACCGCGCTCCAAATAGTGGACAGGCTACAACACTCCTACGTCAAGTTGTCGCGCTTCCAGTGCTAAAAAATATTCAGGAAAAGTAAGGCCTTCGGCATCAACTATGGCGGAGATTACAGTAGTGAGCGTGGAGTATGGAAGCCCTTCTGCTTTGCTGCTAAGGTACTGCAACGTCTTTCATGGATGTTATTTTACTCGTTTCTACTCATAACGAAACTCCTTTGTATACTAGCGACCTGGCCAGACTTTTGGCGAGTTTTATTGGCGGCATTTGCGCATAGCTAAGTATCTAGGACATCACCAGGGATGACGAAAGAAACTGCCGGTAGGTGGGTGATGTCAGCAGCCCTACCAGCAGTTTCTTTTGCTACCCCCTGTGCCGCAAGATAAAGAGTTCAGCTTCAGAGCGTTCTATTCAGGTACATTGTCTAATTGCGTCCTATCCCATTAAAAGGGTATTTTGATCCCGTTGATTAAATGGCGTAAATCCATATCCTTCCAATATAGAGCCACACCCAAAGCAAGTGGCTATTTAGAGAGGCAGTTATGCGTGTTAGTCAAAGGGCGGGACTCAGATGAAGCGCTCCAAAGGTGGAGTTTTTATTGGCATCTAGACAATACTGTGGTTAATCACGTCAAATGAGGCATGTTTTTCTTTGGGATGACTCCAAGCATGCCCAAAGACATTTACTAACATTTTTCTGGAGATATCCTTAATAAGAAATCCCACATACCGGAGCGCTAGATTCTCGTTATGCAACCCATCGCTGGGAGACCATCCATAGAGCCAACACTCTTCCCACGGCATTTTTACTTCTCGTTTTAATCATCCGGAGTTTTATAGCCGTGCGTTGCGTTTTTCTAGAATGCATACTAGCTGGCACTAACGGCAGGTTAGGGGAACGGCTGAATGGCGCAATTCAAGCACTTGCGAATGTTCCTAGGGTAACAAGCTTGATCGGCGCTAAGGAACACCGGTCCTTGCCGTGCCAAGGGTACCTCAAACTGGACTTCAGCCTCGTGCTTTCGTCGCACATCTCTTCCTTGGCCTTATCGTAATGATCTTCGCTGCATGATGCAGGCCACTATAAATTCCCTGCAATTCCAGAAAGCCGGTAGATTACCAGGAACCGAGATCCACGTGAAAATGCGCACAAGGCTCCTTTGCAGTGGACTCGGTCATTGGATGAAGGTTTCTAAGAGCAAACATGTAGTGAAGACAGTGTTTATAGGCGGTACAAATGTTCAAACACAAAGAAAAGGAATAGAAAAGCCCTTGGCCGGAGAATATTCTCGAAATTCAGAACAGCAATTGCAATGACCCGTGTCTTTTGAGCGCCTGACCCAATCACTCACGTCCACGAAGGCGGCGCAGTCAAGAGGTCCTTGGGACTATGATACCCAACGCAGTTGCATTATGCTCTTGCAATTGAGAGAGTACCGCAAGGAATAAACCAACGTGTCGCTCACAAAAGCAAATCTATTTTCTTTATCCCTCATCACTCCGTTCTTCAACGCAAATGCCTCCACCAACATCCAAGTACCAGCGGCCTGTATCGGTGTGGTTATAAAAGCACTTTTTGGGGGTTTTTTGGGTCGTTGCCGAATCTGTCAGGGCACTCCCTGTTAGTGGCATACTCGATTTCGAGTGAGATATAAAAGACATGCTCTGCTGAGAGTTCCGTACCATATGTTGAACACGCTATTACATCACCATCTACGTTCACCTTGTGCCCGAATCACCCGGCTCTTCCATGCCAATGCTCCCCTCATCGACCTTGTCGCTTTATTGTCCTGCTCCGGCCCTTCTTTTCGTCGCACCATGCACCAATATACATATAAGCTTCATTCGTCGTGGAGGTATTTTCATTGGTGAGAGTCTCAATTTCGTCATAGCCAGAGCAATCACTAGCGGTTGAACCTGCTTTAGCTTGGACTGAAGAATGAGGTTGCCTATCTATGCAAATGATTTGGTTAGCATATGATCTCAAGCTTTTAGAAGTACTCACTCGGCGGGCACGAAAATGTTGTAGACCCTGCCGGGTCTGCCGTTCGACTAGTGCGAAGAGCCCCCAAAATAGCTTTCACTACGTCCGCATCTACGCATCGAGATGGTAACCGCAGATACCGGGTCAAGTGGTCTTGGTCCCGTCGTATTCCTGGTATATCTAATCCGCTTTGGACATATGTTTTTGGGTTTGGACTTCCATGAGCTGTGACTTCAGGCGCATCCACGCGTCCAGATTCGGACAGTAGACACTGTGTTGGTCTGTCTTCATCGTGTTGTATTCCTATTATCTCCGATTCATCCTCGACGTCTGTGGTCTGGTTCGATCTTCCTCTAGCTGTCCCTATGTTAGCGACTTCCCAAGATTCATCAAGTCGATATTGGGCGAGAAGGAGCTGTTACTTACTGTTTTGCGTCATCCTCCTTGTTTTCACTGTTACCTTTAATGGCCTTAAGTTGGCTGCACTGTCTTGACCCCAGTTATTGTGAGATGGTCTATTGTATAACTATTATACACTCGGATGACCAAGCTGCCTTTGAATATAAATCAGTGGTATTCCTAGTCGATACGAATGGGGGCCTCACCTCCAGCCGCATAATAAGGAACGGGAAAAAGGAACGCATTGTCGGATTTGAAGGGATTGAAAGCCTGTCGACGATCCGAAGCGTGGTTAGCTCTAAAGGGGAATCATGGCTTGCGGGAAGGATGGGCACTATTCATCGTGTCACTAATGAGGAATCGGGGACACTTCCGGGCAGTGGGATTCGAAGGACGCTGTTGCATGCACCTCGCGTGGGTCATGCTCGTCGATTCCCCGGATCATTTTGTCTGATCGATGATAGTATGAAAAACCTCGGACCTGGAGATGTGCATGAAATGATGCGTGTTTTCCCAGGGGAGGGAACAGTCGGCCCCAAGCGACACTGGCATGGTGCACAACGGATACGTGCCAGCCCGCCCTGGCAGCCCCAGCACAACACCAAGGAACAAAAAATTGAAGGCTGCCTACACGATATATTAGTTGCACTAAGACCTCTAAGGTCTAATGGCAACTCAACAGAGGCCCAGTAGGCTCTCCTTTCTATTTGATAGGCGGCATCAGGCTCTACACACCTCATCAACCTTGCAAGACTAGAAGTGCATACGTCTAATGGGATCCCTCATGCCAAATCAATCAATAACGCCAGCAGAATTCATCGCTTCCGCGGCCGGCCTACTGCGAGTGCTTATTTTTCCTTCGTTCATTTACCGCAAGGGATGACGGTATTCTAGAGCTAGTCTCAGAAGCGCTACAGCCAATCCTTCAACCTTTGGGAATGACAGTGGCGTCTAGACAATGCCTAGATGGCTAGCCCTCCAAAAATAACCTACTTGCCCCAGTATCCCACAAAGCTTTGAGAAAAACCCTCCCAAAAGCAATGTTAGACATGGCGTTAATGGCAATCGTTCCTAATGGTCCATTTCCTGTCTACTATTCACTGGGTAACTGAATCCTCGGACTAATGCACTCAACCTCAACTTCCGCGCCTGAGCTCGGGAATTTTCCTAGTTCTAGCGGTAAACGTTGGCGGTTTGGTTGAGAAAAAAGGAGCAGGGGACTGACGTGGTGTCTCACTTAAGTGCGCAATTCTCCCAAGCCTTTCGAAGTTGTGGAAGAGATCGACTCTGGTAGACCTCTATCGAAAATCGCTGTGACTCGCGCTGCGAAGCCTTCTTATCAGCCATGCAGCAGCGGGGAGCGATCAAAAAGCCCCGGCCATGTCCAAAAGCGCGTGCCCTGCTCAGTACGGTCCAATATATAACTTCTCCAAGCAATCATGGGACAAAACACCAATGTGTATGTACAGCACACGTATCAAAGTTCTGGGGCATTATTCTTCCAAAATCAGCGTAGCCGAGAGTGCCTTATCTTACTGACTCGCCTGCTGCATACGGGCGGAAATTTGAATACACAGAGGCCAACGGTTTTCATTACCATGAGAGCCTGAAAGACAGTCGGAATAATCACACGACCAGGAGTCGTCTTCACTAATAACAATACTTCTACTGAGTAGGGTCTGCTATGATTTTTACTAGAGACGATAGATATACTGCAGCTTTCGTTTTCTGCCACATATGCTTCGTGCAACGACTCACCGAATCCATCTCTTAAATTCAACTGCTATATTGCTAGATTAGAGTTCCCGTCTCTAGAAGAACCCCCCTGCAAAGTGGTGAGTCAACTCGCCAATATGGATTAGTTGCAGGAGACAAGACTGCATAGGTTGGAAACCGGTGAGCAGCGATCCAATGGGACGGGTCCACCCCAGCGGGAACGCCACGAAGTACGCACATTATCCGTTTATGGTTATCTAGGCCAGGTCATAAGGCCCAGTGTCAGGCTCTATGTGGCTACATTCAATCTTGGTGTGATATTTCTTCTTTTTCCACTGACAGTTCAAGCAGAACGCCGGCTGCGCTTACAGGAGTGCCCGGATTTGGAACAGACTTCAGTCGGCCAGTTAAATTCTTCGCTCGGCTTCAAGCCACTGCATATATGACTACCAAAGGTTAGGAGGATGCTGGATAACTATACGAGTCTATACCTGTCTATCGTGGCAGGGCGTATTAAGCATTCGCGTAGCCAAAAACATAAAGAAGCAGTCTAGCTGTGGTAGTCACAAAGAGGACGGAGCAACGAAGAGACTTCTTTTATGGTGGCCAAATGATATCCATTCTACGGATTGCACTGTCCACCGCCTGCATATCGAATAGATGGAGTAACAAACTATGCTACAGCTCTACAAAAAAATCCTTCACCTCACCTAAGCTTATAACTCCCTGAGTAACTGAATACTCCTAATTCAAGTACCAGGTGTGAGCTTCACCATCTGATACTGGGGATATGTAATTTCCGTAAGACCTCCATCGGCATATCGTCATTCGTGCCTTTCCCTGCGAAGCCTTTTATCATCATCGGGACTAGGGATGATCCGCGTAACGAAAGTGCCGTACTAATAATAGTGTAGAGAGATTAGGCCTCACGTTTCGGGATATCTGGCAGCTGTCTCTCTGTCTAGAGCGGAAAGGATTGTGGTTTAAACACCCGTTGCTATGGGAGTCGTTCGTCGATCGAATGAAGTCTTCGTAGGTACCCTTTGCCCGGGCTTGATACATAATCCAGAGGCGCCGGAAACGGCGATGACAGAAGTTAAAGAGAATAAAAATGCTTTCGTGTATTGAGGGATATCTTGAGAAGTCTTAGCTGGATTAACGTAACAACCTTACAGGCATCAATCCACGTAAGTTGACCTTACGGTGATGGTAGGCTTGTGTGGTTATAGTATTCATTGTCAGTTGAAACAACCATTTGGTTTAGAAGGTGTTATGATGGCGCGGCTAAATGATAGGACGGTAGATTTGAACCAGACCAGGCCGCCGAGAATATCGAAGGCAGACGCATTATCGGAATAGAGGGTTTCGATCAGTTCGAATATCTGTGGTTCAAGTCAGTCTCCAGATGCCCGAGAGGCGAGGGCCGTCTTACAACTTCCTTGGTCTTTAGTACATACATGCACATCCCTCCTACTTTCATAAACGCCTTCCTTAAGGCAGACGGTATACCCCAGCCTTCTCAGATTCTTGGCGATGTGGATATGATTAGCAACCATGTGTTTCTATACTATAGTAAGTGATTCTACGAGAAGCCCGTAAAGAAAGAGAACCCCAAGTTGGCCAATAGTCGATTTTCCTATCCCTGATAACCTTTGACTTGTACTTCCTGGCCCGGCGGGTGTTCGTAGTAGGAGTGGCGGAGCTAGGGATGGTGGATACAGAAACAACGAAGCCTTTGGTGAGTTTTGCTGGCGATCTAGGAGGTATGCCACCCGTGTATGTTGCCATCGGATTGCTCAGATTATTTGCTGTCGTTTCTTGTTGCGTCTTCCGTCTTCGTTGCCGGCCTTCCAGAATACAACATAGGGGCCGATCAGCCAGGAGTTGAAAGAATAGAGCGCCAACAGCATCCTTGATGCATTGAATAATCTTCGGCTGATTACGACGCGCCGTTTCCCTTTCGAAGTTGGAAAACTCTGGAGTTTAGCTAGATGCACCAGATAAGTGCAGACAGTTGGGGTAACAATGACTTTAATCGATGGTGCCGACAGGGAAGTGGGGTGCAGGCAACAGCCGCTTCGAGTACTATAAACAACGCGCGATACTGCTTGTTAAGAGCGACAGATCGAGATTGTTCGCCTTTCCGGCTAAACAGGGCGTTAATTACTGTTTCGGAGAGGGCGTGTGTCATTCAAGATACCGGATCGGCAAATGCATAAGCGCTGCAGCAGGGCGCAACAAACTCATTTTGCCCTCAATTTTGCCCTCAATTTCGCCCTTGGGCGAAGGCAAGAATTCTTCTTATCCCATACTACTTTAGCAGAAGATCTGCAAGATTTCGGCCTTATGGTCCAATCGCATTCGCTTCCGCGCGAGGTGGTGCATTCGGTGTGTTCCTGCTGGCTTCGACCAAGTATTTCCCTCTCACGAATCTTCCCGATCACGTCGCCCACCATACCCTTCGTCACGATGAAGTCGAAAAATGACCCGCAAGTTTGTGGAGAGTAATAGTTAGTTACTAGGTGTGTCCCGCTTCCATAAATGCTGTAACTGATGAACGAATGATATTTACCATGCCTACCAGTAGCGCCTTGGAAGAAACTCACGCGATTTTCTAGCATACGAAGGTTGATAGCTTAGGGAACCTCTCAGAGTTTCATTACTTCAAGATGAGAGGCGGTATCCTAACCCTCCTCAGGGGCGACGCGAACAAAGTCCGACTTCTCTGGCCAATTCACGTCGGACCCCAGCCTTGTTCGAAGGGCTGGAGTTTGCATGGACGTGGTTTCCCTCCATGTCGCTCTGTAGGATATACCGCTTCCTGGGCAACACGTCTAGAATATTCAAGTGGCCCAGAGTCCTCGATCGGAGGATTCTGTGTTGCTTGAGATGTGTCTCTTTCACACGCGTCTCTGCCCCTCGGGCTTGTAGTCCAAGGACCATCGAATCGACAAGAGGCAGCAATTGGAGTATCAGCGAAATATCACTCATTGAACAATACTGTTACGAAGGCTGGATTCGCATTTATTTGCATGTCACATGCTGATACGTTATGTGAATTGAATGGTAAGAGGAAGCCTGCAGGCGGTTTAATTGTATCGGAGTTCGGCTGCAAAAGACATTAACACATCATGGATACAGATATCCGTGCTCCTTCGTCCCAGGCTCAATCTTGAACACAAACCATTATCCCAACCTCAAGCTTTCCTAAGCGGGCCTACAAAGAATGTTCCGGCTCGATGAACTACAACATCCAACCCTCCTAAGCCCTCCCGACTTCCGCGCCTTCGTTACTGGACGCGAAAGTGAACATTGATCTCCGATATCGCTTCTATCATCAGGACAATATGGACAGTAGATGTGTTTGCAGTAGTCGGTGTGCAGAAGGCCGGGTCCGAAGCCGGCAGAGTCTGGCAGGGTTTTGTTGATGGTATTGATAGTCTGGACAGTACGTCGGACCTCCCACCAATCGAAAACCTTGTCAAATTCCTTTAGCAGGGGCAATATGCTCATGTCATGCTGCTTGCGGGAATCGGGAGTAAGCTTGCTGTTAAGCCAGCCTAGCTTAACAACTTGCTTGATTACCATATCAAGCAAGCACGCAAGCTCAAGGTCTTGTTCTTCCAACCAAGCAAAACAGGCCCTGATAGGCCTAATCATTGGCAGCTATATTGACTTGATGGTTGCAAGCAAGACTGGTCGAGAATACCTGTGGGTAGCGGAGACTTGAAGGTTGACTGCAATGGGAAAGATTAAATTGCTTTAAGTTTATTTATACACGCAAACGACATAAGATAAACTAGCGGTGGCCCCCGTTCAGTACCAACGACGGTTGCTCAGTAAGGTGGGCATCACTTAAAAATTTTCCGTTATCTCTAGTGATCCCAGTATAATGACTCCGGACGCCACAACACCCTAGGGCGAACCGAACCCAAACCATCAGGCCTAGTGAGTTTGCCAGGTGCCTCTCGGAATAAAAGCATAAATGGTAAAACACTTCTACAGTGAAGCGTTCTGCTCACTTGTCGTCGAGACCTTCTCTGGAATTCTCACGTCCTGGCAACGCCTCGGTGAATGTGTCTGGATATTCAAGAAAGCTTTCGGGGGCCTTCAGCATTTCCGGCTCTCAGTTGCTTTGGCTGTTCACCTTAAACTCTAGGGCATGGTGAGGATTAGATGACTGGCTGCCACTGTAGGCCATTCTTGACGGCGTATGAGACATCGTGATCACATGGGACACGATTGAAAAAAAACGATGGCGCATAATATGAATAAATGAGTCTATCCCGAAATGCAATCGCCCGATATGTATGCCGGCACAAAACCTTCCACAGCAAGCAACAGGCTGATAAGCTAGGCGGACCTGCGCCTTTCGATCTAGACAGCGAGTCACCGAAAAAAACCGCCCATCTACAACCGGCCAATAACCTACCAACAGAATTTCGTATAGATACCAATGCCTCATCCCATCAACACTCCCCTACCTCCCAAAGCCTCACACCCAACGCCCAATCTTACCCACACCGCTCCTCAGCGCAGCGAAGGGGAAAAAAAAAAAAA